>JAZEWT010000019.1:13998013-14009624 GCA_036362905.1 Mordacia mordax | reverse complement strand
ACTCGCTGCAGTCTCCGGTGTGAGTCAACATCCCACTTCTGACACCAAACTGGGGTGCCCAACAGAGAACCCTCTCTCGTGGAGTCGAACTCGTCGCATCTCCGCCAGGTACCTGGGATCTGACGTGCGCGCAGTGACGGCATACAGTGTGCAGGCCATAAGCAGAGGCTTATGACTTTTCTGATGCTTTATTAACTAACACAACATGTCAACTCCTACTCTCACGCTTCACGCTGTCATACTCTAAGCAGCTCGTTAGATGCCGGGCGTGGGTTCCTCAACCTTCCCCATAGGAACTCTCTCTTGTGCTTGCGCACACCCCGTGATGTCTCCCGGATGCCACATCACGCCACGTCTCTCCTCCAATCCGCGGCATTCGTGCATTGCACTTACTCTCTGCCGACTCTCCGACCCGCATGCTGTTTACGATCTCTCCTCCAATCAGCGGCATCCGTGAGGTTCACCACTCTCCGGCCCACGTGATGTTTACGATCTACGTTTTGACCTCTAGTTACCCCCCTTGTCACGCACCCAGCCCGTCACGTGCGAGGCTCGGCACCACACATGACTGACCCAAACAACTCATGAGGATGCCTCCAACATAACAAGTGAAACGTCGCGAAGAAGAGTGGAGGAGCGATCAACGCGGCTATCCCGAAAGAGCAGCTTTTAAAAGCTGTCAATAAAAAAACATTCTAGAGCGCTTTTCACCCGCGGGTCACAAAGTGCTGCACAGCTGTGGAGAGAATGGCGTGTCAACACATGTTGGAGGCGACACATCGAGAGATTTTCCTCACCACCCTCATTGGCCCCAGATTAGGTTTAAATTTAGTGTTCGAGACTAGTGCACTTCAGGAATCCAACATTTGGAATAAACAAGGTAAATTGACAGGTCAGGTGTCATATTTAGTACGACCATTACCCCCGAGCTGTCAGGTCGAATAAATGCCACCATCTCCAGCTTTATGCCGTTGCTGACTTCCACAGCAATTCTCTGAAATCCCTCGGGTATGAACTTACTGAAATGGGCCATGTGGTAGAACAGGGGTTGCTTGTAGAAGACACCCTTGCTTCCATCCACGATGATGGACTGTCCACAATTTTACCTCCTTAGAGGTCGAGTGCTAGGTTCCAGTCTGTCCATCCCAACACCCAGTGGTTTAGATCCTGTATGATGTCGTGACTGTATTCATCACATCTCTCCCAGCTGCCAAGCAGCACAGCCTTTTCCCAGAAGTTGAAGCCAGCACACGCCTCTGATGCAAACAGAAATGCTTTGGGAATAGGTCGTGTGTGAGGCCCAAAGTGTGATGAACTGGTATAATAAGGTCAAGGTACCAATGCACCGCAATGCCACTCACATACTGCGCAGCCTTTGGAGCTCCCAGCACCACTCGTGTCCAAAGTGGAAGCTGTATGCACTTGCAGAGTTAAGGAATAGGGGAGGGGGGACTTTTACTGTAGAGGGGGGACCAACGCCACGTGGGGGATGAGCAGAACAGTCTGCGGGGACTTTTGCTGTGGAGGGGGGACCAACGCCACGTGGGGAACGAGTAGAACAGTCTGCGGGGACTTTTACTGTAGAGGGGGGACAAAGCCACGTGAGGTGACGTCGGTTAGAACTTGCTAGAAAGTGCCGTGGGGATATATAGGCGGAGGGTTGGAGGGGCGAAGAGAGTCTCCTGGGGGAACGAGAAGGAGGAGGGAGCGTCAGGATGTAGCAGCTGGTTGTGTGCCGCTACTCCGGTCCCATGCACTGCTGGTTTAAATAAAACATCTAAAATCAAGAAGTCTCTGCTAATTCGTAGTCGCTGGCTGATCTATCGCGGAGTGGGTGCTGATCCTCGCTGTGGTGTTTCCGCTGTAAGCCATCACAAGCCCGGAGTCGAAGTTGTGGTGTCACACACTCATCATCCAGAATCATGAGATGCACGCTGCGGTGTTGGCTCCCGTGCAGCGCAGGCCCCAGATCCATCGCGATGAAGTCCCGTTGCTGCTCAGGCGTGACGACGAGACACTGGAAGATGAAACTTGTAAACTCGCCGTCCGTTCGCTCATTCTGTGCCGTCAAAGCCCAGAACGTAAGGTTGTGCTTGGCATACTCGTCCAAGAACTTGAGAAAGTAGTTGGCCCACGTCTTGTAGTAAACACCTCCAGCCTCACCCTTGATGGTTCCTTTTCCTGTTAGGGCACTGTTGGTTTTCAACCAAGCAGGCGATGTCTAGGGACTGTCGAACAGTGACACTGGGCACAGAGACATACGAAAAGCTTGCTTCAGCAATGGGATCTTGTACTTTATGTCCTCTTGGGCAAGGCTGAATTCCTTCAGGTCAAAATCATCGGGAGTGTCGGCATATGTGTACGGTTGAGTGGAGAAGTCGTATCCTGCCATCAGTAATCTAACAATATTGTATTTGACTCAATCTTCATTGAAGTAGGCAAGCAGACGCATCTCTTGAGCGGGCAGTGGAAGACTCCAGATGTTGATGGCTGCTGCATCAGCCATCACACCTCCAAATCATTTCACCTTTTGGTACATGTTGGTTGGGTATAATATCATGGTCAGGTCGGTGGCAGGCTGCTTTACTTAGCTTGGAAAACCATGTTGCTTTGCGCTCGTCGCTTTTCATCATGGTCGGTCTGGTAGGAATGACCTGTGCACGTCCCAGTGTCCCCAGTTTGAGTTGCAGCGGCAAACCACTGAGGTCTCTTCAAAGCTCTGTGTTGCACATGGTTGTGCTGCAGCAAGCTCTTCATATCTTGCAGCCCAAACGCCTAACAAAAAGAGGGCAGAAAACACTTAGCGATTGCACCTACATGTCACCGAATATGCAGTCTCCACAACACCGCCACGGGTCACCAGCAAGCTGCTCCTACTCGGGGAACACCCCCTGAGTCCCCCACCCCAGTTGAGCTCCGGTACCGGGTTCAGAAGGAAGTAGATGCATCGAGCCGTGAAAACCTACATCAGTTCAGCTCATTGTCAAACCATTGTAGGGTTTAAGGATCTGGGATCTGTGGTGCCAAGCCCCGCGCCGTGCCAGGCTAGGTGCACCTACATACTCACACCCAGCGATCGGGCCGTGAGGGGGGTCGCGATGTCATGGGTGAGTGGGTCGTGCGATGATGAGCAGTACCGAGTTGCATGATGTAGAATGGCTGAACGGGGTGTCGCGCATGCCAAGTATGCCCGTGTGCGGTAATCAGGAAGGACGGCCGGAAGGAGAGGATGTCGCATATTCGGAAGGAAGCCAGGTGTACTCGTAAGTGGTTAACAGGAAGGACGGCCGGAAGGAAAGGATGTCAGATGTCGTGTACACGTGAAAAGGGTGGTAGATGAAAGGCGAAGTGAGGGGGAGCCAAGAGAGTTGCTGATGGGAACTTGGGAGCTGACGGTCGATGATGTAAGGTACGGCGGACCTTTCAGGCGGGAGTGCATGGCCTCCCGTCCTTGTCACTAGTGGAACTGCCGGGTGAGAAAAAGCGCCGCGCACATTCCAGGATCCACGGAGTTACAACGATCAGTCTTGAGTGGTATGGAGGCCGGCTCATGGGGTCGTGCCCTGATAGACCTCCTGCGCTGTTTCTGTCGTGGCAATTGTTTAACCATACTTCACCATGCGTGTCAGTGCAGGCTGGTGATATGTGGTGGAGTTTCTGGGGATGTTGCCTGATTTATAATCAGTTTTGATAAACCCTATACCACAGCGATTTCCCACAGCACCTTCTATTGCACAGCAACAAATCGTTTGGTACATTTGTGGCACCACGACTCGGACCGCAGACTCATGGCGGCACGATGATAACGGCCACGGCGAGGATCAGCATTCACTCCATGATCTTTCAGCCAGCGAGCAGAGACTTCTTGTCTTTTGATGTTTTATTGAACAGCGCGCGCGGGCCCGGGCATAACGAACACGAGCGGCGACTACATGTTGACGACGAACTCTCCCTAGCTCCGTCTCCAAACAGCAACTCGACCCCACTGACGAACTCCTCCGTCTTTATATTCCTCCGTGCCGCCCCCCCCTTCGCACCTTCCGGATGACCTCATGCACAGCCACGTGCTACAATGAGTCACGCACCACGTGTGTATTGTGTATTGTGAACAGCAGCTCGCCAATAAGGGATTACGTAAATCAACAACCCGAGTTCGATGAATCACGGGTCTCGCAATCGCACTGTCCACTCGTAAAACTCTTAACTCCACACATTACTATGTGTAGAGATATATACAGCAATACCTGCATCGGACAAGCCGAACCTCAACTGACAGCTCTACCCGCCGGGGTGTTTGACGGCCTGGTGAATCTGAAGGAGTTGTATTTGCGCTCCAACAAACTGTCGTCTCTACCCAGTGGGGTGTTTGACAAACTGACCCAGCTCACGTATTTAAGCTTGCATGAAAACCAACTGACGACTGTTCCCAGGGGAAGGTTTTAGGCCGCGTTCATATCTAGAGATGGATGTTCGATGCCCATCTGAAACGAGTTCTTCTAAACTGCGCAACGACTGAATGTGTAGAGTCTGTGTGAACTACCACCTTAGACAGAGCACTCCACGTACAGTGCTATTGACAATCATCGACTACTGTACAATTATCAGCAGTTGCGCCCTGCTAAGAAAATTGGGTCGCACTCTGTAGAACCCAGTTGAGTTTTCCGATTGGTAGTTGGTTATTGTTGTTGGTGTTACTTTTGTTACTGCATCACGCTGTAAATCAGCCAACTTGCCCAGTCTGCTGTGAAGCTTTGATAATAATAACCGCACTTCTAGAGTGCTTTTCAGCAGAGGGTCACAAAGCGCTTCATAGAGCTGTGGAGAGAACAACAGCATGTCAGCAAAAACGGCACAATAACAGCAATTAAGAAACAATGTTTTTGGGGGGGATTTTGTTACAAATCTGGGCTGTGGAGAGAACGGCATGTCAAGAACAAAAACATCAGTACAGTTCAACTGAAAGTCAAATAACGGCTATAAATTATAGGACATAAAACAAACGATAAAAAATTATTGTTCAACAAACAAGGCCGCATTAACAGTCCGAAGCAGAGGACTTCAAAGCCTTACGGAACAAGAGAGTCTTGAGACGGGATTTGAAGATGCCCAGGGACTCAGCTGATGGAATCTATAATGGAAGGGCATTCCAGAGTGTAGGAGCAGCACGCAAGAAGACTGTCATCCACCAAAGGGAGGTGCGACCTGGTCACATGCAGCAAGCTCGAATTGGAGGGTCGGAGTGGTCGGGTTGAGGAGGGTGCGAGAAGTAGGTCACGGATGTATGTCGGAACAGCGCCAATGAAAGCTTTGTAGGTGAGGAGGAGGATCTTGAATTCAATCCTGTATTTAACCGGTAACAGTAGAGAGACATCAGTACTGTGGATATATATAATTGTGGATGGGTGTGCGAGTGAGAACTCTAGCAGCCGCATTCTGCACACGATCGATACGATTGATAAGGTAGGCAGGGATGCCAGGAAGTAGTGCACTGTAATAATGGATTCATGAGAGATAAAGATGTGGATCAGTTGCTCAGCGTCGGAGGATGACAGGATGTTACGCAGTCTGGCTATATTTCTGAGGTGGAAATAGGCGACCTTTGTTACCCTATTGATGTGTGTCTCGAAGATAAGTGAGGAATCAAAAGTCAGTCCCTAAACTCCGGACTGCCTTAGCATCTTCAATGGTCTGGTCGTCAAGCATCAATCGGATAGGTTCAGCCTCTAACAATTGGTGCAGGGTTCCGACAAGCTGTTGGTTGCTATCGTTGTATTAGTGTGTTTCACAGAAGCAGCCACAGTTTAATTGAATACAGGTGAATGGTTAATCCTGTTATAATTTGTCGCTTATGTCTATGGTGAAGTTTGGAGTTGAATGTAGTTGAGTCAGACAGTAACGTCTGTGTACTGTGCAAGAAGTAGTGGTTGTGTGAGTTCGTGTTTGTCCGGGATTGTGTTGTTTCTGATGCCATTGCAGCATAAAATCTTCCGTTTAAATGAAACATGAAGAAGCGAACTGTTTCTGTTGCAATGTACATCCAAGTCATCGAGTCAACGCATCAGCTGGTTGGGTGCGTGAGAAGGCTTAAAAAAATCATACACAATGCATAGATTTACCGTTAAAAAATCCTTCAGCACATTCACATGCACTATTTCTGTAATCACTATCGTTCATTGCATAACTGTTGTGCTAGCCTAGTCTTCTATATGATCATGGGGCACTACATAGTCAGGCTGATACCAGTTACAACAGCGATAGCAGCTTAAGGTTTTCTAAGCGGTCAACACACACCAGGGGCTAGGGATGTTAATTCTTTACTGCCCAGGACACTTAGATGACTGTGATCCGCAGTTGTATGGAGACTGGGAGAATGGATGTGGATATAACTGTGCATAGCATTGGTTATATTTTATCCATCTATGAAGTTTTCAAGTTGATGTGTATTGGTCTCTCATCTCATCTCATTGTCAGAAACCGCTTAGTCCTGTACAGGGTCGCGGTGAGCCGGAGCTTATCCCGGCAGACACAGGGCGCAAGGCAGGGATATACCCACGATAGGACGCCAGTGCATCACCGGACACTGCGGGCAATTTAGTCTGCAAGCCAATTAACCTATGCAGCAGCATATTTTTTGGACTGTGGGAGGAAACAGGAGTGCCCGGCGAAAGCCCACGTGGACACGGGGAGAACATGCAAACTCCACACAGAAGGGCACCCGAGCCGAGATTCGAACCCGGGACCTTCTTGCCGTGAGGCGACAGCGTTACCTACTGGGCCACCCATGCCGCCCGTATATTGGTCTAAAAGTATCAAATACATTATTTAGAGCCTTTGTAAATCCATTGCTGAATGAAGGCCTCACCACATCATGAGTCACTGAGGTTTATTTGACCATTTTGCAACACAGAGGGGCTCACTAATGTTGAATAACTAAGATAGGGTGAAATATCTTAGTTCAGTTCAGTATCTGTTAACCCTGTACACGGTCGCGAGGAACCAGATCCTATCCCTGCAGACACAGGGCTTAAGACAGGGCTATACCCAGAATGTGACTCCATGACAAGACAGGTCACTTTTTTGGGGCAATTTACTCAGCAGGACAATTAACCTAGGCAGCAGCGTGTCCTTACATGGCAGCAGGAAACCGGTTACCCGGCTAAAACCAACGCAGACACAAGGAGAACACGCATATTCCACACAGAAAGGCATCCGAGCCAGGAGCTTAACCCAGGTCCTTCTTGCTGTGAAGCAGCAGCGCTACTCACTGCGCCACTGCACAGCCCCGAATTTTCTTAGTCGACTAAACTAATGAATGGCGAAATGGAAAACATATATTTGGAACTTTACTCACACTCGACATGAACTTAAGTAACACATGCAGACCAATTGAATACAGCACCTGAGCTGGCTCATCAATCTACAAGAGGATGGGAACAAATTAATTGAACTGCCAACAGGCGTGGGAATGTTTCCTACACTGACTCACCTAGGTGTCGACCTAAACTATTAAAAGAGCACTCCCAGGTGATGGGATTAGTTCTTTCCTTTATGTATTATGGGCGGCGCGGTGGCGCAGTGGTTAGCGCTGTCGCCTCACAGCAAGAAGGTCCCGGGTTCGAGTCTCTCGGCTCCGGTGCCTTTCTGTGTGGAGTTTGCATGCTCTCCCCGTGTCCGCGTGGGTTTTCGCCGGGTACTCCGGTTTCCTCCCACAGTCCAAAAGCATGCTCCTGGATAGGTTGATTGGCTCGGAGACTAAAAATTGTCCCGCAATGCCCGGCGATGGACCGGCGTCCCGTCGTCGGGTGTATTCCTGCCTTACGCCCTGTGTTTCCGGGATAGGCTCCGGCTTCACCGTGACCCTATATAGGATTAAGCGGTTTCAGATAATGAGATGAGATGAGATGTATTATGTATACACGCACGAGTGTGCAGCTAGCCTACAAAAGTGGTTGTAGCCGTTTGGCAATACTTCTAATCTATACTCTGTAGGGGTGAGGTTGATCACTTACTGCTGATGGAAGCCAGATCACCAAGTTCAAAGCTTACTTCTGCTTGTGACTTCAACTCACTGATGTATCTCGGAAGAAGAACGTGCTAATTCAAATCTTTACTACCATGTGAAATAAAATGAAATAACTAAGGAAAGGAATTTCAATTTCCCCGTTGCTTCCAGATTTGGTCTGTTATGCAAACAAAGTAGGGACCCGAGATCACCTCAGAAGGAAGATAAGAGAGGCATGACAAGCGGGGAGGTTATCTTCGAGAGCATTGGAACCCGTACATTGATAACCCACCCTGAATGTAATGATGTAGGTTTTCACGGCTCGATGCATAATGATTGCTTCGAAAAGCCGCTCTTTATGGACATCCGCGTCGATTGCTTCCTTTGTCCACCTCGCTACGTTTCGCCTCACACATTAGAGACACTGCGCCTGAGGATGCCTCTAACGTATGAGGCGAAACGTCGCGAGGTGGAGAGAGGAAGCAAACGACGCGGATGTCCATAAAGAGCGGCTTTTCGAAGTAATCATCAACCCACCCTGAGTTATCAACCCCTGAAATACGTGAAGAGAAATCAGGCTGCGCTTCAACTCCTACTTACCCATCTCGTCTGCCACTAACCTCCCATTTTCTTTGGTGCTCCCTTCATTCCCCCTAGTCTTGCCGTGTGACTAAACACCAAACTTGGAACCCCAACATCTCAGCGAGAGATTTCAGATCAATAGACTTTTTAAATACACGCTGCGTTTATTGAATGTCTTATGTAATTGTTTATATCGGCAATCTCCGCGGAAGCCCATTTGAGGGATTGGTGAAGTTCGCCGCTCTCCATCGTTGGACTTACGTTCCTGTTGTACGGTGAAGAGGTTTGTACGGACAAAGATTATAATAAATACATCTGCGATGTCGGCTTCCTATTCATTCATGAGGAGGCTAAGAGAGACGAGGATCATGAGAACGTCACACAGAGTACAGTACTAGGGGTTGTCGTGCAGCCAGATGTGAGTGAGGATCTTGAGGTTGTCAAAGGCGCCCCTGCGAATGCTCTTCAGCTGCCCCACGTTTATTCGAGATCCCTTATCGATCACAGAGTAGAGTGAAATCAAACATGCAGAGTAGATACAACCAACATCGGAGCGGATTGTCATCAGTTAAATAAGTGATTAGTCATTGTAGTGATCATGCACACAATGACTATCACATAATGATTCACGTTTGAAATACGTTTCGTCTCACACACTCGTGTCCTTGGTGTCGATGCTTGCACATTGTGTCAGGTACTGACTTAAGGATGAGTCAACTAATGCGATGCCTAGGTCCGGTTTAGTATTTAAATTACTGGCTACGGGCATATGAATGTGGATTTTCCATATCTGGCTTACGGTCGCTAACTTAAATGAACACCGCGCTGTGCACTATTCAATGTGCACATGCATGCGTTTGGAAACATGGCTTGCCCGCGCGAAGACAATGTATCCTCTCTGCCCTGATTCATTACCTGCCTCATCTTCTCCACACAGAGACTCGAGCCAGCAGTGCAGCGGTGAATACACGGAGGGTTGAGGTGTGAGTGGCCATGGCCGGTATCAGACTCTCACAAAATTGACAAGAAGCGTAGTGGCAGGTTTAATTGAAGAGATCCTGCAGAGGCGGATGGGGCAGATGTCGGGTCTGCCCGCACGGGTGTTTGACAGTCTGACTCAACTGACTTATCTGAATCTGCGTGACAACCAGCTACAGGCTCTACCCGTCGGGGTGTTTGACAAATTGACCAAGCTCACAGTATTGGTGCTGCGTGACAACCAACTGACGACCGTTCCCAAGGGAAGTTTTTGGGCGCGTGCGTTTCTAGAGCGGGCGGCGCGGTGGCGCAGTGGTTAGCGCTGACGCCTCACAGCAAGAAGGTCCCGGGTTCGAGTCTCTCGGCTCCGGTGCCTTTCTGTGTGGAGTTTGCATGCTCTCCCCGTGTCCGCGTGGGTTTTCGCCGGGTACTCCGGTTTCCTCCCACAGTCCAAAAGCATGCTCCTGGATAGGTTGATTGGCTCGCAGACTAAAATTGTCCCGCAATGCCCGGCGATGGACCGGCGTCCCGTCGTCGGGTGTATTCCTGCCTTACGCCCTATGTTTCCGGGATAGGCTCCGGCTTCACCGTGACCCTATATAGGATTAAGCGGTTTCAGATAATGAGATGAGTTTCTAGAGCTGGATGTACTGTGCCCATCTCAAACAAGTTCTTCTAAAGTTTACAAAGATTGAATGTGTAGAGTCTGTAAACTACCACCTTGTACAGAGTACTCCTCGTACGATGCCATTGACAATCATCGACTACCGTACAATTTATGATTGATCGATCGCTCCCTCTCCCTCCATCGCGACTTTCGCCTCACGTTCGAGGCACATTCAAGCATTAACGCGGCTGCTCCGAGAGAGCAGCTTTTCGAAGCAATCATAATGCATCGAGACGTGAAAACCTACATCATTATACCCTACAATTATCAGCAGGTGCGCCCCGATAAGTAAATTGGGTCGCACTCTGTCGAACACAGTTGCGTTTCCGGGTCGGAAGTTGGTTATTGTTGTTGGTTACCCAATATGCCCCCTGTGATGTAAACCTTAATCAACTATTCATCCGGGTGAATCCAGAATTGATCATTGTGTGTTAACGACAGTAGCGGAAAATTACAATTGCAAATTAGCGGTAATAAAATGTACATCGTTCTGTTCGATTACGAATGATTCAAAAAAAGATTTGACCCTAATAGGAAAGTTAGATTATTATTGAAGGGGTATTAACATTTATAATTGAATCGTCGTCACAAACATCACCTTCTCCACGTTATACTGAAAGCATCAGAAAATCCTCAGGTTCGTGTTCTCGTGTCGGTGAGAGCGGGAAGAGCGACTCGCTCAGTCGGGATGGGGGATTTGGCCCCAGGGCAGTTGGCTCCGTTTATGGAAACGACGTTGCTGTAGTTCGGCTCGAGCCGCCGACTGAGACACGGGACGGGTGAACAGACGCAGTCCCAGGGGTTATCGAACAGATAGATGGCTGGGGTCGCCTCGCATAATTCACAACAGTAATTGACAGGATAGTTTTTTTCCATGTCTACAGCTGTAATTGCTACAGACGTTTACATCACCATCATTATCCATGATTTAGATAGTCCTGGTTAGAGGCCACTTTTAAAAGCTGTCACAATCCCTCCGAGATTGGAGTTGCAACAATCCAGCCTGCCTATGCACGTGGACTCATTTTGTTGTGGCACCACGACTCGGACCGCAGACTCGTGACGGCTCGACGATAACGGCACGGCGAGGACCGGCGTTCACTCCGCGACCGTTCAGCCAGCGAGCAGAGACTTCTTGACTTTTGATGCTTTATTGAACAGCGCGACGCGGGCCCCGGGGCATGACGAACACAGAGAGCAGTCGACTACATGTTGACGCCCTGATGACTGCTCCGTCTGACCGCCTGACGACCAACTGACGAATGCTCCGTCTGACCGATCACTGACCCACGACTCCTCCATCTTTATATTCCTCCGTGTCGCCCACCCCCCCCCCTTCGCACCTTCTGGATGACCTCATCCGTAGTCACGAGTTCCAATGA
>JAZEWT010000019.1:13977732-13994358 GCA_036362905.1 Mordacia mordax | reverse complement strand
ACTATATCTCAAGTGCTTCCAACATCATCGTTATCGGTATTCGTACGGCGCACACACACAATAACCTCGTACCACAATTACAAGCTGACCCTCACTTTTTCGTTCCTATTTAACCCTCCACAGACACTGCTTTATATACTATGTTGTCTCATCTGCTATTGCATTGTCCTGTTGTTTGTTTTGCAGTCGTTGCGCGTTCAACTCTCAACTGCACGCGCTCATCGCGTTATACAACGATAATCCAATACAGTCGGGTTTTATTTATATTACTTTTAATTCTTATAATGCTCAATTGCCTTTAATCATCATCATTGCGCTTAAAAAATTGGAGCCTTATTAACTGTATTTGGAGCGAGGCTTGCCTAGTGTTTCTGCTCTCTCTCAAACTCCTAATATTCTCTTTACATATCCACTCATTCTGTTTAGATATTCACATAGTATATTATATATATAGTTTTCAAATACAGTCCATAGTGCATTACTACATGCTATATTCTAATTACTTAGAATCTTTAATTACAGTCGGTACTGTCCTTCATAGAGTATTTAGTGTGTACATATAGCCTATTTTATAGTTTTTTTATACAGTCTATAGTGTAGTATTAAAGTCAAAATTCTGGTTACATGTCCACGAGGTCTGTTTATGTAATCACATACTATTATATATAAAGTATTAAAATAAAGTCTATGGTGCATTAATCAGTCAATATTCTAATTACATAAAGTATTTTAGGGCGGCGCGGTGGCCCAGTGGTTAGCGCTGACGCCTCACAGCAAGAAGGTCCCGGGTTCGAATCTCTCGGCTCGGGTGCCTTTCTGTGTGGAGTTTGCATGCTCTCCCCGTGTCCGCGTGGGTTTTCGCCGGGTACTCCGGTTTCCTCCCACAGTCCAAAAGCATGCTCCTGGGTAGGTTAATTGGCTCGCAGACTAAAATTGTCCCGCAATGCCCGGCGATGGACTGGCGTCCCGTCGTCGGGTGTATTCCTGCCTTACGCCCTGTGTTTCCGGGATAGGCTCCGGCTCACCGTGACCCTATATAGGATTAAGCGGTTTCAGATAATGAGAGAGATGAGATGAGATAAAGTCTTTTATTACAGTCGGTACTGTCCTTACATGCAGAATTCAGTGTGTATGCAGTCTTTATATACAGTCTTTGTGAATTATTAAAGTAAATACTCTAATTACATATCACACCACATGTGCCTTACACACTATACAGTCTATACATACAGTCTATAGTCATTTGAGTATAAAATACTGTCTTTAGTCTATACATACGGTCTAGTCCATGCAGTCTATACATACTGTCAATGATCTATATATTCTCTCCATACAGTGTATAGTGTAGTGATGTGTCGCATCTTGGGTGTGGCCTTACCTTGCGCCCATTATTCCCAAAGTTGGGCTCCGATCCCTCTTCGATATTATCACCGACGCATCCGCAGCTCTAAAGAGCTTTATTCCTACATCAGTTCCTTGTAACCCCAGCCTTCTGGCCATTTGCCATGAGCTTAGGATACTTCGACGCCCTCATTAAATCTGTAGGGTCCCTTTCCACCTCTCTATCCATCTCTCCCCCTAGTGCTTCAACCGTCTCCACTTCTAAGGGGCTCGGCGCCGGCTCCTGAAGCCGGCGTCTGGTGGCCATCCCTACAGTAGCGCTCTCCTATTAGTTCCCACACCCGTGCTTAGGGCAACCCTATCTCTGGGCGACACGCGCTATCCCGCTCACTCTCACCCGGGCGCAAACACCTTACTCCGCG
The DNA here is from genome assembly GCA_036362905.1 of Mordacia mordax. NCBI lineage: Eukaryota > Metazoa > Chordata > Hyperoartia > Petromyzontiformes > Petromyzontidae > Mordacia > Mordacia mordax. The sequence goes on along the minus strand of JAZEWT010000019.1, from coordinate 13,992,595 downwards.
CTCACAAACGCCCCGATCACACCACGCTCACCCACGCAACGCTTCGATACAAAATACCGGATAGCTGGGTCGAGTTGAAGGCTTTTACTGCTGCAGTCAGGTGCGTCGCGGCGACTTCTCTCTTCCCTAGCAGCCTGATCTGCCCCACAGTCCTCCCTCCTAGCTCCCCAAAAGAACCGCCCCACCTTGCTCCGCGCCTGCTCAAATACTCCCGCTGCCCGGACGCCACGCCCCAGCGTCCCTCTCCCCCAATCAGCGCCGCCTGCCCTTGTCTCCAAGCGTGGGCTCCCTCTACCAACCAATCCTCGCCGTTGTAAACAACCGGAGCCAGCAAGTTTAGGAAATCGGCCAATCCTATGGCGACGTCTGACCGTTACACGGTACAATTATGCCACACTGTCGTCCGAAGACGCCGCCCCCCTCTACCAACCAATCCTCGCCGTTGTAAACAACCGGGGTCAACAAGTCTAGGAAATCGGCCAATCCTATGGCGACGTCTGACCGTTACACGGCAAAATTGTGCTGCACTGTCCTCCGAAAGCTCCGCCCAACTTTCCAATGCCCCGTCAAGGTCTACTGTACTCACCCACCGGCCTACAAGCTCCGCACCCACAAATGTCTGCAGCTTTCTATCCGGGGAAGCGATGCTCTCCCCGACAGAACTGGTAGGTGGAACCCGGCGCCCCCCTAGGCTAAATTCCAGCTGACAAAGGAACCACGAACCAACCTGTTCTGCAACAGGGTTAATGGACAAAACCTCCGTCGCTGGGGCCAAGTTCCATCGTCGTTTTGTTCCCCCCCCCGAACCTCGTGTCGTGCGGACACTCCATCAGTGTGGAACAATATGCTGTTGTCAAATGTCCGCCCGAACAACGGATGCGCGCAGGCATCAGGCAGGTGGTGTGCAGGAATGATGAATGCGTGCGTGACCGTGTGACACATCATACTTTCAATGGGGGAGGTCACAGGGGCGGACATAACGAAAACACAGCCAGCATCCCTGGTGGTTCCGAGGCCCACGAAGTGGGCCTCCACACATCCATTGGGGCGCCGGCAATATAAAGCCCTTTGACCTGTCTACAATTGATTTCCCTACCCCATCCCCGTATGAAGCTCTATATATTGGCTACCAAAGGAAATAAAAAGTTAGACCATTAGCAGCTCGATGTTGCTTGATTAAAATACCACTGGTTAGGATTTCTCCTCCAGCATGCATATTGCCTGCAACCGAAACCTACTTTACCCTGCTCAATGTGCACTGTCTGAACACAGAAAAAACCCCACTCATTGCTGAGCTGATCTCGGACAACAGTCTGGACCTACTTTGAATTTCTGACATTAAATCAGGCCCTATCGCGAGACTCTACATTCCACCAGAAGGCTCGTTCAAATGGCCCTGGTGGTGGCCTTGCAGTTCTCCACCATGTGTCTGCCGACATCTGACTGATTCCGTCGCCGACTTTCAATTCATTCGAGCATATGTGTCTGGATTGGAGGTCGGCTCAACCTGTGAAGTTGGTGCTGCTCTACCGTGCACCTGGAACCTCCACTTCTTTTCTCAAAAAACTGTCTGATATGCTTTCTAAGATGTGCTCCAGTTCTGAAAGGATCCTGATTCTTGGAGATTTCAACATCCATATTGACTCTGTAAAGATCACTCTTGCAAGGGATCTCATGGCCACTCTTACCTCACTTGGCTTCACTCAACACGTGACATCTGCCAATCACAGATGCGGCCATACTCTTGACTTGGTTTGCTCATTGGGCATATCGGTAACCAACCTGTTCATCACTGATTCTGGTCTCTCTGATTATTCCCCTGTGTGGTTTGATCTTCAAGTGCCACCATCATCAAGCGCTATATTCAATTTTGAAACCTTAACGCCCTCACTAGACATATTCGCCGCAGCAATGAACAGTACGTTACTCTCCGCCTCAGTTCACTCGGACTGTAATGCGATAGCAGAAACTTACAACAACGTGCTATCAAGTATACGTGATGATTTGGCCCCATTAAAATCACACTATGTCTCAGGTGGAAAACCATCTCCTGGTATACTGCTAAGCTCCGGGATCTCAATGAAAATGCACACAGGGCCGTACAGACTTGGATAGAATTTGGCCTCACCGTTCATGGTCAAATCTTTAAGGAACAACTCCTCCAATACCGGAAGGCACTTGACTGTGCCTGTACCAGCCATCTTTCCAGCATTCTGGCTGAAACTTGCAACAAGCCCAAGATTCTTTTCTCGACCATTCATCAGCTCTTTCGTACTCCCAACGGCTGACACCGGCAAGTAGGCTCAAAAGGAAGCCACTGCCTGGTGAAGGTCGGTCAGTTGAAGGACAATGCATAGGTTATCAAAGCTACCTGTTCGCATACTTTGCCACTAGTATGTGTGGCTTTTGCAAACTGGACGCATTGTAAAATGTGTCGATTGTGGTGTTTGGGATCTTAAAACCTGCATAATTGCCTGGAAATTGTGCAGGTGTTAAGATCTTAACACCTGTATAATCGCCAGATACGGTAAAACCTGTTGTAATCTTATATACCTCAATAACTGTTCCTCCACCTTCCCTGACCTCAAAGCTCCTGAAAATTTCTGAAATAACAGAATCCAATGTTTACTCTTTACTTACCAGATCCCGGCCCACAAACTGCTTCCTGGATCCTTTCCCATCCAAAAACATCCGGTCAAATTTCAGATTCCTTGCCACGTTCGTCACAAATCTGTTTAATAACTTACTGCACTCTGGCATCGTTCCTACACTATTCAAATATGCCGCAGTTACCCCCCCTGCTAAAAATAACCTGGCCTTGATTGCAGCATCCCTGACAATTATCGCCCCATCTCAAATCTACCATTCATCTCTAAGGTTCTTGACCTTGCCGTAGCCGTGCAACTCCAGAATTACCTTCTAAACAATGACCTCCTCGATCCCTTCCAATCTGGGTTCAGATACAGCCATAGTACTGAAACTGCTCTGGTAAAAGTAGTTTATGACCTACTTGTCACTGCTGATGAAGGCTTGCCAAGTATCTCTGGCTGTGCCCTGCATTGGCTGAGCTCCTACCTGTCGAACCGTAAGAAGTCTGTCAGCCTCGGAGTACAAAACTGAGAGATTCATCCTGTTTTGTCCAGATTTCCTCAGGGATAAGTTCTTGGCCCACCCCTCTTCAGTATCTACATACATCCTCTTGGCCATACCCTACGCAGCCTCAATCTCAGCTACCATGGCATGCCGATGACATCAAAATCTATATCCACGCAAAGTCATCCATCAATGCGTCTGGTCTTTGCATATCATCCTCACTGTCAACTGTGAAGGCCTAGCTCAATTCTAATTTCCTAACACTAAATTACAACAAAACAGAAGTTCTGCTAGTCGGAACCCTGTACCAATTGTCCAAGGCTGAACTTATCCAACTGATGCTTGATGACCAGAACATTGAAGTTGCTAAGGCAGTGCAGAGTCCAGGTGTGACTCTTGATTCCTTACTCAACTTCGAGACACACGTCAAAAATATGACGAAGGTAGCCTATTTTCATCTCAGAAAAATAGTCAGACTGCACAACATCCTGTCACCTTCTGACGCTGAGAAGCTATTACACATATTCATCTCCTCACGAATTGATTATTGGAATGCACTGCTCCCTGACACCACTGCCTACCTGATCAATCGTCTCCAACGTGTGCAGAATGCGGCTGCGAGAGTCCTCACTTGCACACCCATTCACGATCACATATCTCCAGTACTGAAGTCTCTCTACTGGTTACCTGTTAAATACAGGATTGAATTAAAGATCCTCCTTCTCACCTACAAGGCTCTTACTGGCGCTGCTTCGACAAACATCCGTGACCTACTTGAGGCACCCTCCTCAACACAACTTTGATCCTCCAATACAGGCTTGCTGCATGCGCCCAGGTCGCACCTCCATTCGATAGGTGATGGAACCTTCTCGCGCACTGCTCCAAGACTCTGGAATGCCCTTCCACTGGAGATTCGTTCAGCTGAGTCTTTGGGAATCTTCAAATCTCGTCTCAACGTTCACTTGTTCCGTATGGCTATCAAGTCCTACGGCTAGGACTGTTGATCCGGCTCAGTGGTGCCGTGCCGGGATGTTGAACTGTCCTGATGTTGTTGACATGACGTTCTTTTCGCAGCTCGGATTTGTAAAAAAAAAAACCTCCAAAAAACGTTATTGTTGACTTGCCGTTCTTGTATCGTTATTGATGTGCCGTTCTCTCCGCAGCTCTATGCAGCGCTTTGTGACCCTCGGGTAAAAGTCGCTATAAAATGTAATTATTATTATCATTCCAATTATTAGTACAGCATTATTGTTGATGGTACTATTGTTGACACGTCATCATTGATGATGATTTAAAGTAGGTCAGTGTGTGTCATTAGTAAACGAATATAAACATATGCTAGAAAACTCACAATTCACTTAAGTTATATCTCCCGCAAACGTTCAGCAGTGCTAGTTCCAAAATAAGAAACTGCAGCAGGGAATGTTACAAACACACGACGGACAAGGGGAAGTATACAAGACACACAGACATTGGACAACCTAATAGTGGCTTTCTTAGTCAACTCGAGGAAGGGAATGATGAAATAGATCGCATAGTCCTGGCACTTTAACCAAATTTCACAAATGATTCTACATATGTTTTAAGATAACTGCCTGAAAGAGGGGAAATGATCGTAAGTAAAGTTGCAGGACTGTGTATTTATGAGCTTTGAAAATGAGCTACTGCACAAAACGTAATCTTTCCATATTTGTTCCATCATGGCAGTGCGTATTTTTGAGTATTATTCTGAGTTCGTTATCTGCGCATCTGCACTAGTACCTGCAAAAAACACGACTTATAATGAGCACTAAATTTTGCGATCTCTCAAATACAGGCGCCAACTTGAAGTCGCAGAGCCACGCTAAGTGGTGTTCGTACATGGTGGTGAATAGGTGTGTTTTGAGATGTTGTGTGAAGGTGGTGGGGGATTCAATTCGCTGAAGGTTTGGGGGACGGGCGTTCCAGATTGTAGGTGCGGAGAATGAGAAACAGCGTTGTGCGACGGTTGCAGTATCAACCACACAGTTAATACAATTCCACAAGGTTTAAACAACACAATCAGTCGTAATCACCTGGCAGGTGAATCTACGAGAGATTTATCTGAGTGACAAGAAATTGATGGAGCTGCCTGGAAGCGTGGTTAAGTTGTCTACACTGACTCACTTAGGTCTACACCAAAACCAGTTGAAGAACATTGCCGGGAGATGGGTTCGTGCTTTACCTTGTATGTGAAGCATTCACGTATTTGTGTGTGCACCTAGCCTGGCACAAATGCTGCGTCAGTTGTGGTTATTTGGTGAAATTTCACTTAGCCGAGGCAGTGATGTTAACCTCTCGCTACTGATATTAGCTGTGCTGAGCACTCATTGCAGGTCACTAGGTTCATATGGTGGTGGTGAAATAACCACTCAGGCCCATAGTGCTCACATATTCTCTTTTATTAGCATAAAATAACATAACTACATCTTTATGTTCTCAGCTAAACTACTCTGTCGGCTATCTTATCATTTATCATTATGAGGAAGCTGAGAAAGGCGAGGAGGCTTCTGCGCAGAACACAGTCCCAGGGGTTGCTGTACAGCCAGATCTGAGTGAGGCTCTTGAGGTTGTCAAAGGCGCCCCTGGGAATGCTCTTCAACTGCTCCATCAATTATTGATCACAGAGTAGAGTGTGAAATCAAACATGTGCAGAGTAGACACAACCAACATCGGAGCGGATTGTTATTAGTTAAATAAGCGATTATTCATTGTAGTGATGATGCACAAAATGACTTACATGATTATTTACGTTTGGAATACATTTCGTCTTACACACCTGTTGTATCCTTGGTGTTGATGCTTGCGCATTGAGTCAGGTACTGACAAATCTGAGTCAACTGATGCAATGACCAGGTCCGGTACAGTACTTGAGTTACTCGCCGGCGGCATAAGAATATGGATTTTCCATATCTGGCTTGCAGGCCGCCCATTTCAATACACGGCGCTGCGCGCCATTCCATATGTATACGCAATGCGCCCTTATTTCATTACCTGCCTTATCGTCTCCACACAGAGACTCGCATCAGTAGCGCAGTAGTGAGTACAGTGAGGGTAGAGGTGTGAGTGGCCATGGCCGGTATCAGACTCTCGCACAGTATTAACAAGAAGCACAGTGGCAGGTTTAACTGATGAGATCCTGCAGAGGCGGATGGGGCAGATGTCGGGTCTGCCCGCACAGGTGTTTGACAGTCTGACTCAACTGACTTATTTAAGTCTGAGTGACAATCAGTCAAAGTCTATTCCCGAGTTGACGTTTTTGCCCACTCGTCTTTTGAAAAAAACTTACCCAACCGATGCGACTAAAGCTGCTGAACGCAGACCATCTCACACTGCCGAGTTTTACCCAACAGCACGTGCAGTCTGCCAAGAAGAAGTGTTAACTTGACAGAGCAATCGTCTAATCCCGTGTGCATCCTTACACGCAAACTATTGTACACATCCCACTCTACTCATTACATGAGTTTCAAGACCTTGCTCTAACGCAGCAGTCCCAGAACGTGCCATCACTTCCTCATGTTATCTGAAATGTGTATAATCCCTCAATGTGGAAAGTCACTTAACTAATTGATAAAAATGTCTAACTTTGGCTAGATAGCCCTTCTACAGTCGCCATGAAGTCACGAAACGAGTTACCAAGTATTGAGCGTGGCGAATCGGTACCGCACCTGCATGGGTCAAGGCGCACGCATTATTGTATCTGTGAAATGGAAATTCTATATTTTTTATACTTTAGAAGTTTAGTGTCTGTTTAATTAACTTAAAATGTCGTTAAATTAAGACTAATGCTTCTGTTTAACGCGACACATTCGTTATTTTCTTAGTGCAGAGTTTAGTTTATAATAAAGACAATAATGCATTTCAATTGATAGATCAGTCAGCCCATTATAGTGCAAATGATGACTGCGCTGCTTCCGTTGCGGCAGTTGGTTAACCAGACTTCACCACGCTTGTCAGTACGGGCTGGTGATATATGGTGGATTTGCTAAGGATGTTGCCTGAGTTATAACCTATTGTGATAAACCCTGCACCACGGCTGTTTCCCACAACGTCTTCTATTTACCAGCAACAAATCGTTCAGCACATTATTAGGTGTAGAGATATATTACAGCAATAGCCGTATCGCAAAAGCTGAACCCCGACTGACCGCTCTACCTGCAGGGGTGTTTGACAAACTCACTCAACTGACTGTCTTGAGTCTTGCAACGAACCAGCTGCAGGCTCTACCCGTCCGTGTGTTTGACAAACTGACTCAGTGTAATGATGACGATGATTGCTTCGAAAAGCTGCTCTCTCGCGTCCTCTCCTCTCCTCGCGACGTTTCGCCTCACACGTTAGAGGCATTCTCAGGCGGAGTGTGCGTGTGTAGTGTTTGTTGCTCCTATCTATATGTGCGTACTATGTATGTGTTGAGTCATTTCTGCTGTATGGGGTCTACATCTGAATCACATTAACATTAATCTCTCATCTCATTATCTGAAACCGCTTAATCCTATATAGGGTCATGGTGAAGCCGGAGTCTATCCCGGAAACACAGGGCGCAAGGCAGGAATACACCCGACGACGGGACGCCGGTCCATCGCCAGGCATTGCGGGACAATTTTAGTCTGCGAGCCAATCAACCTATCCAGGAGCATGCTTTTGGACTGTGGGAGGAAACCGGAGTACCCGGCGAAAACCCACGCGGACACGGGGAGAGCATGCAAACTCCACACAGAAAGGCACCGGAGCCGAGAGACTCGAACCCGGGACCTTCTTGCTGTGAGGCGTCAGCGCTAACCACTGCGCCACCGCGCCGCCCATTAACATTAATCTCCTTGCTCTATTCACATCCCGGAATTGCAATAACCCCTTCCTGCTTTATCTCTGACTAATCCCCTAATTTGCATCTCATGAAAGAAACTCCCAAACACCTGATGATCAACCTCCGATGTTCACACCCCAGAGCTCTACATCTATGCACTACTGACTTCAATGACTGGACTCCAGGTTTGGCTGAGCTTTATCCTCATTTCTTGTTTGCGGTTCATTGTCTTTTCTGTCTTGTGAATCTCAATTGCTTCACGAATTAATCTTGGACCTTTATGGCGGATGGCTGCTAGTACTCGTATCTTGTCAAAATCGATTATGATTGAAAAACAGTTTGACCGGAGGTTAGCAGAGCTGGCAAAGGTATACCAACAAAAAGAGGGTGCAGCAATGAGATCACCAGTCTCACCCGCAGCAGCCAACCTGTATCTAAGCCTAGTCCTGTACATAGTCGCAGTGAGCCGGAGCCTATCCCGGCAGACACACGGCGCAAGGCAGGGATATACCCACGATGGGACACCAGTCCATCACCAGGCACTGCGGGCAGTTTAGTCTGCAAGCCAATTAACCTATGCAACAGCATATTTTTGGACTGTGGGAAGAAACCGGAGTGCCAGGCAAAAACCCACGCGGACACGGGGAGAGAACATGCAAACTCCACACAGAAAGGCACCCGAGCCGAGATTCAAACCCGGGACCTTCTTTCTGTGAGGCGACAGCGCTACCCACTAGGCCACCGTATCGCCCTATTGTAACATTTATCGTATAATAATTGCATTTCTAGAGTGCGCATCACCCAAGGGTCACAAAACGCTGCACTTAGCCTCTGAGAGAACGGCACATCAACAATGAGATAAGAACGGCATATCAGCAAAAACGTATATTTTGTTAGTGTTTTATATTTTTTTACAATCCCAAGCTGTAGAGAAAACGGCGTGTCAAGAACATCAGGACAGCCCAACTGAAACTCCCAAAGTATCAACAAACTATGTACCCTACGGAGATGGTAAATCAACCAATTCCCGATCAGTAGATGACCATAGGATATCATCACCCTTATCCAGACCCTGTCTATCCTTACTAACCCTACTTAGGTTGGATATACGGTACTTGTAAGGTTGATGTCTGAAACAAGCTTCTATTGCACACTTTTAACGTGTTGTATTATAAATGTTAAATTTGATTTTCAATGCCTGTATTTGCAACGAGTCAATTTAGTTTGTTATTGCACGAAACACATAGTTCACCAAGGTCATTGGGAAGAGGACCACCAAACACTTACAGGCAAACCAACCATTTGAGCAAGCACGGTTTAGGAAAGATTTTCGACCATTCACCAGATACGAACTCTTAATCAGATTTTGAAGCAAGCTGATGCACGTTACTACAGATGTACTTTGTAAAATATGAAGTCGGCGTTTCACGAGAGCCTAGATAAGATAAGAAAATATTGAATCACATAACCAATGTTTTTATGCGTAAACTAGAGAAGATATTTAGTCAACGTATACGTTAACAATATATTTATAAGGTCCATCCAACGCACAAAGTTTACATGACTGCTGATGCGTATAATACACAGAGTAAGATAATTACAAGTGTGTACACTTACTAAATCTCATCTCATCTCATTATCTGAAACCGCTTAATCCTATATAGGGTCACGGTGAGCCGGAGCCTATCCCGGAAACACAGGGCGTAGGGCAGGAATACACCCGACGACGGGACGCCAGTCCATCGCCGGGCATTGCAGGACAATTTTAGTCTGCGAGCCAATCAACCTACCCAGGAGCATGCTTTTGGACTGTGGGAGGAAACCGGAGTACCCGGCGAAAACCCACGCGGACACGGGGAGAGCATGCAAACTCCACACAGAAAGGCACCCGAGCCGAGAGATTCGAACCCGGGACCTTCTTGCTGTGAGGCGTCAGCGCTAACCACTGGGCCACCGCGCCGCCCGGAGAAGTTTATCCTTATACATAATAGTGAAGCGTTGTATTATTGTAATCATTGTCGATATGTAGGTTCATGTTAAAATATATTTAAACATTCCGGAAGATGAATATATTATATGATATCATCACCACACCAACCAACACCCCCTTTACCTTCCCTAACCCATCTTGTGTCTAATGACCACTAAACGTCTACAGGTCTAGTGATGTATTTGGAAATTTTGTCAAGAAAAACTTGTCCATTTTACAGCGAGAAATAAAAATAGAGACAACAGTAATTAACAGAAGAGTTTTTCTTTGTATACAGCTGTAAAGAATGTAGACGTTAACATCACCATCATCAACTAAGATTTAGATAGTCCCAGATAGAGGTCACTTTTAAGCTGTCACCAACCCTCCGCGATTGTAGTTGCAACAATTCATCCAGCTTATGCACGTGAACTCATCTTGTGGTTCTGTGTCCTTTGGGTGCTGCTTCATCGCGAAGGAGAGAGGATTGCTCGATACGGCTATCCTGAAACAGCATATTTTGAAAGCATTCATCATGGATTGAGCTGTGTAAAACAACATCAGTACAAAGTAATTAAAATCCAAATAGCTCAAACACAATTTTAGTAATGATGTAGGTTTTCATGGCTCGATGCATGATGATTGCTTCGTAAAGCTGCTCTCTCGGGACAGCCGCGTCGATGGCTCTCTCTCCTCTCCTCGCAACGTTTCGCCTCACACGTTGGAGGCATCCTCAGGCGTAGTGTTCGTGCGCGGCTTCTATTGTCTCCTTATATGTGTGGGCAAATACGGTCCATATTAAATTAAGATAATATGTGTGTAACGTAACGACTTTTGATCGAAATCAAGATTCGTTCTTAATGAGTTTGTGCAGCGCAAACAATACAGTCAGTAGCTGTTGCGGCATCGTGAGATGCCAATTGAACTTTTGATCGCTTCTGCCGTCTCGAAGGACAAACTATATCAATTGTACCAGTCATCTCCCCTGTGTCTTTTTTTTAATCGAAATGGTACTGACAGGTTATATAAGCCGGTAATAATAATAATAGCATTTCTAGAGCGCTTTTCATCCGAGGGTCACAAAGTGCTGCACAGAACTGCAGAATGAACGGCACAACAACGACATAAGAATGGCAAATCAGCAACAATAACGTTTTTTGGGAGATTTTTTTACAAATCGGAGCTGTGAAGAGAACGGGATGTCAACAATAACATCAGGACAGTTCAATGGAAAGTTAAACAGTAGAAATAAATTATAGGACATAAAATAAGAGATAAAAAAATAAGCCTTCAACAAGCAAGGAAGGCATAAATGTTCCCGAGCAGGCGCGGCTCGGAAGAGAGCCATCATCCCAACATGACTACATTGAGCCGCATCAACAGTCCTAGCCAGAAGACTTAAAAGTTTTATGTAAAAAGTGAGTCGATTGCAATTGTACCAGAGTCAAGATATGAAGATGCCCAGGGACTCAGCTGATCGAATCTCCAATGGAAGGGCATTCCAGAGTCTGGGAGCAGTGCGCGAGAAGGCTCTGTCACCGATTGAATGGAGGTTCTATTTGGGCACATGCAGAAAGTCCGTATTGGAGGATGGAAGTTGTGCTGAGGAGGTTGCCTGAAGTAAGTTACTGATGTATGTCAGAGCAGCACCAATGAGATACTTGTAGGTGAGAAGGAAGGCAGGGGTGCCAGGGAGCAGTGCATTGCAGTAATCGATTCGTGAGGAGATGAAGATGTGTATTAGCTTCTCAAAGAATCAGCGGGTAACAGGATGTTGCGCAGTCTGGCTATATAGGCTACCTTCGTCACCTTGTCGATGTGTCTCGAAGGTGAGTGAGGAATCTATCGTCACACCTAAATTCCGGACTGCCTTATCAACATCAATAGTCTGGTCGTCAAGCATCAATTGGATAGGTTCAGCCTTGGAAAATTGGTGCGGGGTTCCAACAAGCAAAGCCAATTTGAATTGGCTTTCACAGTTGACAGTGAGGATGACATGCAAAGACCAGACGCATTGATGGATGATTGATGGATGACTTTGCGTTGATATAGATTTGGATGTCAGTGGCACAGCAATGGTCGATGAGATTGAAGCTACTCAGGATATTGCCCGGAGGTTGTATGTAGATGTTGAAGAGAAGTGGATCGAGAACTGAACCTTGGGGAACTCCTGAAAAAATAGGATGAATCCCTGAGTTTTGTCCTCCGAGGCTGGCGAACTGCTTCCGGTCGGACTGGTAGGAGCTCAGCCAATGCAGGCCACAGCCAGAGACCCCTATACCCTCCAGTCGCTCAAGTAAGATTGGGTGGTCAACGGTATCAAAGCAGTGTTCAGGTCCAGCAGGACAATAATATTTGACAAGCCTTTATCAGCAGCAACGAGTAGGTCATCAACTACTTTGATCAGAGCAGTTTCGGTGCTGTGGGCAAATCTGAAGCCAAATTGGAAGTGATCGAGGAGGTCATTATTGAGGACGTGTTTCTGGAGTTGCGCAGCTACTGCACGTTCAAAGACGCTAGAGAGGAATGGTAAATTTAAGATGGTGCTATAATTATCAGGGATGTTGCAATCTAAACCAGGTATTTTAACAGAGGGGTAGGTAACTTTGGCACATTTGAATAGTGTAGGAACGATGCCCGGAGCGAAAGTGAGTTATGGAAGAGATTCGTGACGAAGGTGGCAAGGGATTTGAAATTTGCCTGGATAAGTTTAGATGGGAATGGGTACAGGGAGCAGTTTGTAGATATGGTAACTAAGAGACATCGGATTCCGTTAATTCCGAAATTTCCAGGAGTTTTGAGATCAAGGTAGGGGAAGGAACATATCTTGAGGTATTCGTGAGTGGTTGAAACTGGGTAGAGGTAAGGTGTTCTTCGGTTTTGTATGAGAAAAACTGAATCAACTGCTCTGCCTGATTTTTATTAATGAGACGTTAGGGTGAGTGACTGATAGCATGAAGGAGCCGATTTAGAGAATTTTGCCATTCAGCCAGAATGCTCGAAAAGTAGTTTGTAACGGTGCAATCAATTGCCTTTTGGTAGCGATTAAGCTGGTCCTTATTTATTTAATTGTGACCAATGAGGCCAGATTTTCTCCAAGTCCGTTTGGCCCTTCGTGCAATCGCCTTGAGTTCCTGGATTTCGGTAGTATAACAGGGGATGGTTTTCCACCTGAGACACAGCGTGATTTTACCAGGGCAAAGTCATCCAGGCTGCTTAATAGCGAACAGTTGTAATATTCAACTGTAGCATCAGAGGCAGAGTAAGCCGAGGCAGAGAGTGATGAACTGTTGATTGTAGCGGTGAAAAAATCTGGAGTGATAGCGTTAAGATTTCGGAATTGGATTTAGTGATTGGTGATGGAAAATCGTGGCTGTACCTGCAGATCAAACTACATAGCGGAATCATCAGACAGGCCAGGATTAATGACGGATAGGTTGGTTACAGATATGCTCCTTAAGCAAACCAAGTCCAGAGTATGGTCACATCTGTGAGTGGCAAATGTCACGTGTTGAATTAAGCTAAATGAGGTCAGAATGGCCATGAGATCTCCTGCAAAGGGCTCTTGAGAGAGTCAACATGGATGTTTAAATTGCTAAGAATTAGGATCCTTTCAGAACTGGAGCACATCTTAGAAAGCATATCAGACAGTTCTTTGAGAAAAGAAGTGGAGGTTCCAGGTGGTAATCAATCAGTATCGAGCTGCAAACGGTATAGCTTGTTGTTTCCTCGGTAGCCGATATATAGGGCTTAATACAGGGATGGGGGTAAGGGAATTAATTGTAGGCAGGCCAAGAGCCTTTTGGTTGCCGTCACTCCAATGGATGTAACGAGGGTGTCGAAGTATCCTAAGCTCACGGTAAATAGTCAGAAGGCTGGGGCTACAAGGGACTAATGAAAGAATCAAGCTCTTTAGAGCTGCGGAAGCGTAGGTTATCATATCGAACAGTAGTCGGAGCCCAACTCTGGGGACAATCCTCGTAAGTAAAGGCCACACCCAGGAATCGACACATCACTACACTATACACTGTATGGATAGACTATATAGACTATTGACGGTAGGTATAGATTGCATGGACGAGACCATATGTATAGACTAAAGACAGTACTAATTACTCAAAAGACTATAGACTGTATGTATAGACTATATAGTGTGTAGGGCACGTGTGGTGTGTTATGTAATTAAAATATTTACTTTAATAATACACTTGTGGGGTTAAAGCTTTCTGGGGGCCGCGCGTGGGGGGGGGGAGCGCGCGAGCGGACGGTGCGTCAGCTTCCTGTTGTTTACTCATTGTCCCGTGGTCGCTAACTCGTGGTACGTGACTTATGCGGGATGACGTGGTGTTTACGGGATGAAGGTGATGTCATCTGGAGGGCGCGAAAGGGGGGCGGCGCGGGGAAATATAAGTGATCGGCCAGACGGAGCGTTAGTCAGTTGGTCGTCAGGTGGTCAGATGGAGCAGTCATCAGGGCGACAACATGTAGTCGACTACTCGCTGTGTTCATCGTGCCCTGGGGCCTGCGTCGTGCTGTTCGATAAAGCATCAAAAGTCAAGATGTCTCTGCTCGCTGGCTGAACGGTCGTGGATTGAACGCCGGTCCTCGCCGTGCCGTTATCGTCGAGCCGTCACAAGTCTGCGGTCCGAGTCGTGGTGCCACAGTTTTGGTGTCAGAGAGTGGGACGCAGGCTCACGTCGGAGACTGCGACGAGTGGCGGCTGGAGAGCGGTGAGGAGTCTGGCAGCGGAGCAGCGAGCAGAGTGAGCCAGCGGTGCAGCGGCCGATGCGGGTCGGGGGGAGAGGCGGTGACGGCGAAAACGAGGCACGAAGGAGGGAAATCGCTGCGGCGAAATGGCGGATCGACTCGAGAGTGCGGCGGCGGCGACGACGGCGAGAGCGAGCCACGACAGAGAAATCGCCGCAGCAAAGCGGAGGAGGGAGGCGATGGTGGCGAGAATGGCGAGCGATGCAGCGATG
>JAZEWT010000019.1:13897124-13962656 GCA_036362905.1 Mordacia mordax | reverse complement strand
GCGGTGATTGGTGGAGAGAGAGACGACGCCCAGGACACGATCGCATAGCGGGGCATATAAGGAAGCGTGGAGCAAGGGGGCGGGGCAGTTGAGGCAGTGGGCTGCAGAGGATACCTCGTCGCGACGCGCTCGTCTGCAGCAGTAAAGGCCTTCAACTCGCCTCATCTGTCCGGTATTTGTATCGAAGCGGTTTTGTGGGTGAGCGTGGTGCGATTGGAACGGCGAGAGTGCGGAGCGAGGTGTACGCGCGCACGAGTGTGAGTGAGTGTGGTGCCGCGTGTCGGCCTAGAGAGGGTGCCGTGAGTGCAGGTGCCGGGTACTAGCAGGAGTGCGCTACCTGTGAGATGACTACGAGACGCCGGCTCCGGGAGCCGGCGCCGAGCGCCATAGAAGTTGAGATGGTCGAGGAACTTGAGAGAGATATAGAGAGGTGGGAGGGGACCTCCACACAGTCATCTGTCAGTCGTGCCAGCCCGTGGCACTTAGGTCTATCATGTGACCATAACACCTGGGTCTGTTTAGTGCCTTCCTCCTGCTAGCAAAATAAACACACGATAGCCTTCCGCTCTTCACCTCAAAGCGCACCTAGCCTGGCACAAGCGCCGCTGTGATCTCACAATCGTACGCCTCGTCCGATGACGTCATTTCTACTTATTCGCAATGACGTCATCACTGCCGCTGTGTACCATTTCCGGCGTGACATCATGGCTTCACGAACGGCGCGGTGACGTCACGGCCGCAGCTCGGCGGCCTGTGCCGCGTGTGACTACGTTCTGGGGAGTTCTGGCTCTCATCAACCGCTCGTCAATTATCGTTATCGCCGCCTAATGAGCACCCGTCCATATCTCGTATACAACGAACGCGTCTCCCATACCCCAAGATGCCCGAAAAGCCTCTGAGGATGTGAGTCCGGGGCGTGCGCGCATGCACGGGGAGTTGTGGGCCGCGTGTGGCTCGGCTGTGAGGCCGTGGGAGCCGATGGGTGTTCATGGGCCGTGATGATGAGTTGTGTTCATGGGCCGTGATGATGAGTTGTGTTCATGGGCCGTGATGATGAGTTGTGTTCATGGGCTGTGATGATGAGTTGTGTTCATGGGCCGTGATGATGAGTTGTGTTCATAGGCTGTGATGATGAGTTGTGATGAATGATCATGGGTGGTGTTACAGTGGGGGCAGCGCGGTCGCGCAGATGAGTAGCGCTGCTGCCCCACATAGCAACAACACCCGGGTTCAGTTTCCGGCTCGGGTGCCATTCTCTGTGGAGTTTACGTACGTGTTCTCTATTTCTCCCTGCGTCTGCGTGGGTTTTCGCCGGGCACCGGTCTCCTCACACCGTCCAAAGAGACGCTGCGCCCTGGGTTAATTGGCTTGCTGAGTAAATTGCTCCCGAAAAATGACGCTGCGATGTACTAGCGTCACATCCTAGGTTTAGCCTCGCCTTGCGCTCTCTGCTAGGATAGGCTGCGGCCCCGGGATAGGCTTTGGCCCCCGCGACCCTGTACAGGATTAAGCGGGAACTGATCCTGACTGGTGTTCGAATGCGTTGTGATGCGTGATTAGTGATGGAATTGGTCGTAATGGATGGTGATTGTGGATTGTAGTGATGGGTAGTGATTGCTTGTGATGTGTTTATCTCCGCACGACTGTATTTTGCTCACCCATGCGAGCGTGGAGGGAGCGGGGTGTTCTGGGGTTTGTTTACAGAAAGATGTAAGGAAACGAAGCAGGCCTGAGCCTGGGTAATGCTTGTGATGCGTAAACGTCATGCACGGTGCTATAGGTCTCCGAGGCAACGTGTTGAGCAGCAGATGACGGTACAACAAAGTCCTCTGCACCAAACTGCACAGACCAGCGTGGTGAAATATGCTCAATACCCCACAATCCACAAGACGAATAGGCCTTCATCCAGCAGTGAATTAACAAAAAGGGCCTTAAAGCTACTGTACATGTGCATCTCCTTTGAAACGATATATAAATTCCTACATATGTTTGTTACTCACTTGCATGTATCACTGGATTGTCCTAAATGGAGCGACAAGCTTCCCTTACTCCTGGAAGCGCATTATTTATCCGATACATATTTGTGTAAAACATAGTTAGGGGCTGCCTTGTGCTATCTGAACGTTAACGTTTTAAAATGCAAAACATTGGCACAACCTGGCAGCAGTAGCATTAGTGAAAATGTAAAAAAGAGAATCAGGAGTAATGTGAAATGCTGAAATGTGGACATGTGCCGTTGTGTTGCAGCCTGGCGTGCGGCGACGTCAATGGAAGGATCGACTTGCTTTACAGCAGGGTGAAAACTGTGCAGAAGAAGAGTGGCGACTTTGATGTGAGTAGCATCACGGGTGACGTCGCTCTACAACTTGATTGCTTGGACTCCAATAGTGTATTCTCGTCACTTGTCCTGCACACACATGTCCCACCCAGTGCAGCTCTTTTGCCTGAAATGTGTTTACATTACTACCTGTGGCGTTATTTCCTGGACTTTTCAGTTTGGTCAAAACCTTAAGGTGCAACTGGCAAGGCAACTCAGTTTTCAGCTCGGATTATATATCTCCTTGAAGCTGGGTAATGAGCCTTGTATTGAATTTAAGGTCAAGCTAACTGCATTTCATGAAAAATACCCATACATTTGCAGTTGCTGCTGTGTGTGGGGTCGTTCTTTGGCACGTCGTCCGAAGCAGAACAAGAATGGGAAGCCTATAAGAATGGGGACAAGAAAGGTATGTATGCCTTTTAATGCTGAGTTAACACTAGTCTGACACATCAATTACTACGTAGTCCTACATGCATAGGATCTTGCATGAATACTGTTATCTTCTGTATTTACAATTGTGGTGACATGAAATGCTAATGCATCTGCTTATGATTGGCCTAGCATAGTAGCAAGCCTCAAGCCGTAACATTATCTCTATATTCCTGTATTATTGGTTTGAAGTCTTACATTTTGTTGCAATTTGTGTTTCAGCTCCAATTCACACATACATCCTGGGAGCTAACGACCAGTCTACTGCCAAGTACTTTCCAGAAATTGATGGGATGGAATTGGCTGAAAATATAACCTACTTGGGTACGTTATTTGTATGTTATAATCTGTATTTGTGTATTATTCAGACTTTTTGCCCACGACAGCCATACTGAATATCAACTCTCTTTCAAGGGCATTCTGCCCACCAGGTTTGCACAGTAGGAGCAACAGTTGCAGTGTTTAATCCCAAATGAGTAATTTGCAGATATTTTTTTAGCATTGGGATGTTTTTGGGCCAAAACCAATTAATATGTATGTTAATTGCATTGAGAATAGCTATAGAACCTGGATACAGCGCATATAGAATAGGCGGAAAACATGCAAACTCCACACAGGAATCGAACTCAGCGGCCATAGAGGTTAGGTTCGGAGTGCAGTCCTCTCACCACCGTTATCACTGCTCCACCCTCACATGGACATCATCCAGTCGGAAATTACATGCAACGTGTTTGCCGCCCCATATCTCAGGCCGTAAGGGGGTATTCACGGGCGCTTCTGGCCTTCAGATGGCCTACCTGAGTGGTGTGGAAGCGAACGCAGCCCCCAGTATGGGGGGGGGGCCTTCTCACGTGTTCTCTCGCCGCGACGTGGTCACTCTCACCCAACCGCTCGTCTCTGATGCCAAGTTCCGTGGAGTCGACATCCTCCTCACGTCGCCTTGGCCCGCGGGTGTCACCCAGTATGGCAACAAGCCGGTATGGACTTGGTGAATTTATTTTAATTTTAATCACGTGCCAGCCAAGCCTGAGTTGCCTCCACAATCAGTCCTGGAGGAGAGCTCCTTCATGCAAAGTAAGAATATGAACGTTTCGGAAATTCAGTCATCACATATTAAGTGGCGTGTCCATATTCTATACAAAAAATTGTTATAACTTGTCCATTATGTTACTTATTAGATATACATTACGTAGAGTTGGCATTCATACATGTTTGCAGCTATGAATTGAAAACATTATGGGCAAAAAATGTAACAATGCACTTATCCGGAATTTCACTTTATGGACAACCTTTCAAGAACGTTTTCATTTTATATACTGAAAGATGTCCAAAGTTGATCCTGACTACCTGAGTTGAATTTTCAGTCATAGCTAACATCCGTGGGGAGTTATATTTGAATTTAAATCTACATCCGTTTGGATATGTAGAGAAAACCTTTAAAAAATGACAGTTCTACTTTCACTTCTGTTGGATTAAATAATACTATGGTCACACGTCAGTGCTCTTTTGAGTTGGTGAAAATTTAGTGGTCACATGACAAATTGATCAAGCAGTTTACTTTTTAACGTCTACTTTACTACATTCGTCATCAACACCATGTTATAACTGAATCATATATACAGCAATAGGCTGATGTAACAGGTGCATATAGTTCCCAGATGAATTACCCCATACAGGTTGCACTGAAAATGAGAGACAAAGATCCTTCTTTTGCTGTCAAGGAGAAGAGGGTAGTCAGAGGAAATCCAACAGCTTCGTGTTGCACCTTTTGTTGCATTCAAAACTAATGCCTGTGTTATCTTCAGGAGGACACGGAGATGGCATGCCAGGGATCACAAGCTGTGGCCGACCTGTGTCGCTGCCTCAAGCCGCGCTACCACTTTGCCGGCTTGGAGGGAGTGCACTATGAGCGGCTGCCCTTCAGGTGTGGGCAGCAGCTACACCGCGTGCATGCAGCGTGTGTGTCGTCAACATGGTTGGCGGAAGACATACATGTACGGACATCTCAGGAGTGTTGAGGGGTGGGAAAACAGATGTGAAATAAGAACACCTGAGATGGCACTACTGAGAAACTGTATTTAACTCTGGGTTTTACCCATCGCCAGTTAAACAGGGGTTCTCAAACATGGCGAATTTGAGGGTCCCGGCCACATCACCAGTCACTGCTTTTTGTTGGTTGCTGCGGCAGGAATCATCGAGTACTGCAGGAGGGAGCACACCACGTGACGCGCTTCATCGCGCTAGCGCCAGTGGCGAATGCCGCTAAGCGCAAGTACCTGTACGCCTTCACAGCGGCTCCCATGTGTGACCTGGAGCCCACCGAGCTTGTCCGGCAACCACCTGACGTCACTGAGAACCCTTTCTACAACTGTGGCAGCAACAGGGCAGGAAGTCTGGAATTAGTGACACCTAAGCAGCAGCAGCGGCCTCCACACCAGCCTCTGTCCTCCCAAGCAGCAATGCATGGAGAGGTGAAACAACAACTCTGCACTACCTTGAAGGAAGATGTGTATAATCCACTGCATGAATAAGACAACTATGGCTCCTGCTAATTACGTATAAATTATGCAAGGGGTTAAATGGCATCGGAATGGTGTGCATTCTTTGTACACATACGGTGCTTTTGTCTACCACGGAATAGAGGCCCTCATGACAGCATGCTGGTCGTGGGGGATTATTTGACCAGACTTCATGCTGGTCAGTGCAGGTTGGGTGAAGGCAAGGAACATAGACGTTTGGAGCATAGTGCAGTACGACAATGGATTTTATTCTTGCACGTTCGCTTTATTGGTGTGGTTTGGAAGAGGACTGCAAGTCTCTCGTAGGTAGAAAAATGCAGAATGCATTTTCTTTCAGGAAACAGCACAGCAGTTCTTCTTCGACCTCGCTCGTCCACAGCCGAACCATGGCAGGGATCGCAAGCGGAGGTCCGATGGCCCTGGGGGGAATTACACTCCAACCCACAATACCAAGCTCCCGCGAAAACCACGTGCGTTACAGCTGCCGCATGATGCTCACTTTTGCCTAACAGCAAAAAGGTCCTAGGTTTGGTGGCCAGCAGAGTGGTGGCATATTGAAGTAGTGCTGCTGCCTCACAGCAAGATGGATATGGGTTAAATTTTGAGCTCAGCTGCCTTTCTGTATGGAGTTTACGTGTTCTGTCCGTGTTTGTTTGGGTTGTTGACAGGTACCGTGGTTTTGTCCATGAGTCCAAAGACATTGCCCCGGTTATTGGCCTGACCTATTTTCCCTCAGTGCCTTTAATTAACTCTCACCTGGTTACAGCCGTGTCATGCATCTGTTGTCTGCCAGGGTAGGCTGTAACACCCCACTTTTCTACTAGTTCCAATGCTCTTTAGAAACGATTGGGCACTTGCAACTATGTATTTGCTGCACCCTGTCAACTGAATCGTTGGTGAGTTTACTAACCACCAGGTTACCCAAACACTTAAAGGAAGATTGCTTCGAAAAGCTGCTCTCTCGGGACAGCCACGTCGATGGCTCTCTCTCCTCTCCATCGACGCGGCTGTCCCGAGAGAGCAGCTTTTCGAAGCAATCATCATGCATCGAGCCGTGAAAACCTACATCATTACTTAAAGGAAGATAAAACCATAAATGACTGTTCTTAATTATAAACTGCCCATCCAGGCTGTGTCCCCACCCAGGCTGTCCAGCAGTTAATTTGGAGCTTGCATTTTAGCTTGCTTCTGTTATAAATGCAGTGCAAGTTTTGGCGTTGTTTATTACTTATATTTTTGCATTGCAGCTCAGCCTACGGGGCCGTGCTGGTTCTGCCTGGCCAGCCCAGATGTGGAGAAGCACCTGGTCGTCAGTATCGGAACACATGTGAGTACTTGGACACATCATCAGTCCCCTTACCACTCAGACAATGCCATGGACGTCAAACCTGCCTTGCAAAACAAAAACAATATCTTTTGCAATTGCCAACGTACAGTGCCACCTATAGTAGTGTAGGAGACGATGTGAGACTAAACTTATTAAGTAAATAAATAATACTTTCCAAGTTTACAGACACATGGAGATTAAAGGGGATGAGGCTCATGTGATACGATCTTCATACGACCCTGTGGGCTCGTGTATATTTTCACGCACACAATACGTGGTGGCGCTGTGGTTAGCATACTGCACTACAAATAGAATGACCCAAGTTTTATTCCTGCTCACAGCTTAACGTGATGATCATCTGATAGGAAGAGGAGATGGGACTGTTCAGATTTATTAGTTGATATTATAAGGCAATACAGCAGAGGTTATGTGATAAAATATTTATCTTACACGGTTATTATCATTACTTTGACTTTATTTAAATGTGGATTATATTGGGTTGACGGGTTCACGGTGCAGCTTGCTAACCACTGCCCCACTATCCCGTTATCTTCGTGCCTGCTGGAATATCGCAGGTATACGTAGCGCTCGCCAAGGGTGGCCTGGTGAGGGACCATGTACTGGTGGCACCTGTGGCACACCACGCCAGCATGGTTGATCTGCCGGAGAAGGCGGCTGTCGAGATACGGAGTTACATTAACGCCTTGCGACAGTTTCACTCGGCGCGGCGCCAACGGTGCGTCGTCTTCGAGCGCAACTACCGCTCCATGCACTTGCAGCTGCAGGTGTGTGCATGAGTCCGAGTGAGCCTCTGACACGACCCATGGCTTCAAAGTGCACCTGGTCTGGTATAAGCTCCATGGTACCATCACTGCCACTTAGTGGCGAATGGTGGTTGTTATTGTGCATGTGTGAGTGATGCTTACAATGAACGCTGTGGTAACATCACAGCCACTTCGTTGTGAACAGTGCATTGTGCATTTCAATCTTTGTATGTGTATGTATCTTTTTCAGCATACAGCTTTAGTAATCTCAGGGTATAATAGGTCTTTTGAAAACATATATAGCTTATGCGAACAGGGTTGCAATTTGGAAGAGCATATTTTCCTTCACCTCAGATCCGATTTGTTCATCTACTGCGACACTCTCTATCCATTGTACCATTAGCAACCTGGAGCGTGAGGCCAGCCCTATCAAGGTCATAAATGGATGGGTACCTGACATTGGTGGAGAAGGGGGTCCTGGAGGGGGACTAGGTGTGGATGGATATATTGAATGTCGATGGCTTTCCCACCATCCTATTTTAACAAGCAATTGATGACAAGCAATTGATGTGATGGCTGGTGTCATGTGAGTGTCATCTGTTGTCACCCTCATAAAAAGAACAGGCAGCCCCATAATAAATATGAAAGGCAGTAGCACTGCACCGTGGCTGACCATGTAATTGCCGAGCCTGCTGAGCCACAGTCTGGGCCTTCGGTCGTCACGCATATTCAAAAGCGCTGCCGTAAACCATCAGGAGCTGTCATTCGGAGCTCAGCGGCAGCTCTCATGCAATGGTGGTGCCACACTCGCTCAATCGTGAGACCCACAACGTTACTCTCGTTAGTTTAAGTCTGATGCCACGTGAGGGTGACACCTTGTGGCTCATGACGATATTCGATAACTGAGGGGCATAACTGCCCCAATGATGGACAATTTCCCGTTATCACTCAAATGTATTTCAAAATAACATCTCTGGAGGCTGAATACCACTCCTTTACCAAACTGCTAAGCCAACAGCTGTGCACTCTAAATTATTCTTCCTGGGATTTTTTTCTGTATCGAATTTTATTTTCACGTGCAGGTGGTGGGTGTTCCTGAGCAGCAGTGCAGTACGGATGAACTCAAGGAGATATTTGTGCAGCAGGGAAAAGAGAGCCAGCTTGAGCTGCTGGAACTGCCGGAAAGAAGTGAACTGAAACAGGTGACATCAATGGCATCCCTCTCAAGAGTTGATCATGATAGTAACTGGTTCACTTAGGGGAGGTCTTTAGACATCTGTTGTTTTACCAACCCTGGTAAACTTGATAAACGATCATGATTCTGGGTCACAATTCCAAGAATGTAATATTTGCCTATATCTTTCGACACTCCATCTCATACTGTCTGGTGAGTTGTCTGAATTGTTACACACACAGCTGAGCTCCTTTTCCAAGAGTTGGGGTCTTTTGTAAGACATCTTTTCAATATACAGCCAGGTTCTAAAAATGCAATGAGGTTTAGCATAACAAAGCTCTAATGCTAATGTTTATGCATATATGTTCGGTATTTGTAAGCATGGGCGGCATGGTGGCCCAATGGGTAGTGCTGTCACCTCACAGCAAGAAGGTCCCGGGTTCGAATCTCGGCTCGGGTGCCTTTCTGTGTGGAGTTTGCATGTTCTCCCCGTATCCGCGTGGGTTTTCGCCGGGCACTCCGGTTTCCTCCCACATTCCAAAAAACATGCTGCTGCATAGGTTAATTATTTTGCAGACTAAATTGCCTTCAGTGCCCGGTGATGATCTGGCATCTTATCATGGGTTTATCCCTGTCTTGCGCCCTGTGTCTGCCGGGATAGGCTCTGGCTCACCGTGACCCTGTACAGGCTTAAGCGGTTCTGACAATGAGATGACATTTATAAGCATGCTATAAGAGCTTTTTACAGAGCATAAAGGAGCAATGTTGGGTAAGCCTCCAAAAGTGATATGTACGTATACAGCTGTTCTTGTTAGTCTACTGCATGCTTAAGGCTTCCACAGCTTTATGCTCATGAGGGTAATTGGCCACACTGGTCAATGTGGGTTGGTGAAGGCAGGGAACATATTTATGGGAACATATCAGCAAAGTATAGTATAGGATATTGCTACAATTTTGTTTGCTAACCAACAGGTAGCCATGTAGCTTGTAACACTTGTTAGGTTCATGGCGTTTGTCCTTCCAAGGACTTTCTAGGCACAACCCTGCTTGGCTTCCAAGACCTGATGAAACTTGGCACACTATAATGTTCCATCATAGGCACTGAAATTACACCAGAAGTGCAATTATATTAAGTGTTGCCCTACTGGGGTAATTTTAACTTGAAGCAAGGGACTGTCAGTTGTTAGTGCTCGGAAATTATATGTCTTTGTCCTGCAGCAAAAGTAATTTCAGCAAAAAAACATTACGATGTCAATGGTTATTTTTTTTAAAACGAAAGAGTGAGCTTTATTGTGTGATTATCTAAGCCAAAGTCATATTTAGATTACTTTAGATCATGGGGAAAACTATAATGCCAGTGAATTTTGATTGTTTCTTGAAGTTATAAATCTGGTTGGTAGAGACTGAATTGGCTAACATATCAAATAAATGACAAAGAAATCAACATAAAAAAAAATTGTTGTGTGGTGTGTATGTTTATTGTATAACGGCCAGATCGTCGAGCCAGGAACGCCTTACTTCTACGTGGAGTTTGACAACGGAGAGAAATTGTTCCACCGCATCAAGTCGCGCTTCCCATTGCAGTTTGGAAGGTGAATCCCCGCAAAAGTCCCCCTACCTTTAAAGTCCTCGAGCTTTAGGCCAAATTTGTTTTTATCAATCAGACAATACAATATTTGTAATGTGCCATATTAATAAAACAGCTAAGATGGAAGTGAGGGTGGTATAGGTAAAATTTAAATTAAAATAAACAGTATTTACTTTTGTCCTGAAAGCACCTATTGTCATGGCTGATCAGGCTGCGTGGACTTCCGGTAGCAGAGACTGCCCTACACCATGGAGCAGCATATGAACTATTCGGTTCTGCTGTCCCAACCTTAGGTGGATCTCACACAGCTGCAGTAGTTCCCTAGCAGATGAGCATAGGTTTTATGCTTTTACATAAGGGTGAATGACATTGAATAGCTTAAAATACAATTTTAGATGAAAAGATGTTATATTTTCAGTGATATAAATGTATTTTACGATTAATGCTGTAGTCATATTCAGCCTTTTCTCAATCAAGAAATGGATGAAGGCTCTGCCCATGACGGTTGTTTGATTGTATCTAACTTACACTGGTTTCTACAGATGAAGGGAATTGGATAGGAGCGACTCGGGTATCGCTTGCAACTGGTGGTAGTTATAAGCTGCAACTTCAACTCTAATAGCTTGGTTGATAATGCAGAGATACCACTCCTAGCCTGTCTGCAAGAAATTAATTTGTAGGCAGTATACAAAAAAATCTGTTGCACTCAATAGATAAAACTTTAAACAATAAGCTCGTATTTGAGGATCGAAAGTGTCGTGTTGAGGAGGGTGCCTGAAGTATGTTACGGATGTATGTTGGAGCAGCGCCAATGAGAGCCTTGTAGGTGAGGGGGATCTTGAGTTTGATGCTATATTTTACCGGTAGCCAGTGGAGAGACACCAGTACTGGGGATGTGATCGTGGATGCATGTGCGAGTGAGGACTCTAGCAGCTGCATTTTGCACAAGTTGGAGATGATTGATCAGGGAGGCAGGGATGCCAAGGAGTAGTGTGTTGCAACAATTGATTCGTGAGGAGATGAAGATGTGTTTTAGCTTTTCAGCATTAGACAGTGACAGGATGTTGCACAGTCTGGCTATGTTTCTGAAATGGAAATAGGCTACCTTGGTTATCTTGTTGATATGTGTCTCAAAGCTGAGTGAGGAATCAAAAGTCACTCCTAGACTCCGGACTGTCTTAGCAACTTCCATGGTCTGGTCATAATGCATCAGTTGGATAGCATAATTGCAAAACTTCTGCTTTGTCGCCATTTAGTTTTAGGAAATTTAAATTGAGACAGGCGTTCACAGTTGAAAGTGAGGATGACATGCAAATACCAGACACATTGATGGATGGCTTTGTGTGGATATAGATTAGAATGTTATCGGCATAGCAATGGTAGCTGAGATTGAGGCTGCGCAGGATAAGGCCCAGTGGCTGTATGTAGATGCTGAAGAGGTGAGGGCCGAGGACTGAACCCCGATGAACTCCATACAAAAATGTATGGATCTCTAAGTTATGTCCTCTGAGGCTGAACTGCTTCTGGTCAGAGAGGTTAGAGCTAAGCCAATGCAGGGCACAGCCAGAACACATACACTCCATTCGCTCAAGTAAGGTAGGGTGGTCAACGGTATCAAAAGCAGTGCTCAGGTCCAGGAGGACAAGAATATTTGGTAAGCCTTCATCAGCAGCAACAAACAGGTCATCAACTACTTTGACCAGAGCAGTTTCAGTACTGTGGGCTAATCTGAACCCAAATTGGAAGGGATCGAGGTGGTCATTGTTGAGGACGTGTTTCTGGAGTTGCACGGCCACTGCACGTTCAAGGACTTTAGAATGGTATGGTAAAATAGAGATGGTGCGATAATTATCAGGAATGTTGCAATCAAGGCCAGGTTTTTTTTTAGCAGAGGGGTAACGGTGGCACATTTGAATAGTGGGGGAACGATGCCGGATCGAAAGTGAGTTAAGAGAGTGGAAGAGATTAGTGACGATGGAAAAGGATTTGAAATTTGCCTGGATTAGTTTAGATAAGCATGGGTCCAAGGAGCAGTTTGTAGGCCGAGATATGGTAACTAATGAAGAGAAATCGGATTCTGTTAATTCCAAAAATTCTAGGAATTTTGAGATCAAGGTAGGGGACGGAACATATATTGAGGTATTGGTTAGTGGTTGAAACTGGGTAAAGATACGGTGGGCTTTGGTTTTGTCTGAGAAAAACTGAATCAACTGATCTGCCTGATCTTTATTAATAAAGAGATGTAAGGGTGAGTGACTGATAGCATGAAGGGGCCAATTAATGGTCAAGAAGAGGATCTTGGGTTTCTCACAGGTATCAACCAGAATACTCGAAAAGTAGTTAGTACGGGTGCAATCAAATGCCTTTAGATAGCGATTGAGCTTGTCCTTAAAGATACGAGTGTAAACGGTGAGGCCAGATTTGCTCCAAGACCATTCAGCCTTGCATGCATTCACCTTAAGGTCCTGGAGTTCAGCAGTATACCAGTGGGATGCTCTTCCACCTGAGACACAAAGTGACTTTAATGCGGCCAAGTCATCCAGTATGCTTGATAGCAGGCTGTTCTAATTTTCAACCGTCGCATCAGAGGCAGTGAGCCGTGGCAGAGAGCGATGAACTGTTTATTGCAGCGGTGAATAAATCTGGAGTGATGGTGTTAAGATTTCGGAATTGGATTTGGTGCTTTGTGATGGAAATGGGTGGTGGTAGCTGAAGATCAAACCACACAGCGGAATGATCAGACAGACCAGGATCAGTGACAGATAGTTTGGTTACAAAAATACCCCATGAGAAAACGAAGTCCAGAGTATGGCCACATCTGTGAGTGGCAGATGTCACGTGTTGAATGAATCCAAATGAGTTCAAAGTGGCCATGAGATCCCTTGCAATGGGGCTCTTTAGAGAGTCAACACGGATATTGAAATCGCCAAGTAGCAGGATCCTCCAGAACTGGAGCACAGCTTAGAAAGCAGCTCAGACAGTTCATTGACAAAAGAGGTGGAGGCTTCAGGTGGGCAGTAGAGCAGCACCAACTTTCCAGGTGGAGCCAACCGCCAATCCAGAGGCACATGCTTGAATGAATGCAAGGTCGGCGCCGGAAAAGATCGGATGTCAGAAGTAACACGGTAGAGAACTACAAGGCAGCCACCGTGGTCATGAAAACGAGCCTTCTGATGGAGTGCAAAGTCCGGGAGTTGAGCCTGATTCAACATGAGAAAATCATCTTGATGGTACCAGGTCTCTGTTAGGCAGAGCAGGTCAAGCCTGTTGTCCAAGATTAATTCAGCAATGAGTACGGCATTTTCGTTATTCAGAGATCAGTGACATAAAATAGTTGGTTCTCAAAATATGTTGCATAAATATATAACGCCTAACAACTTCGATTTATATTCCTGTAGAATGAGGTAACATCTGACTCACTGAACCCTGTTTGGTTTATTTGCAGTGGCTCATTGATTGATTATTAAAGTTCCATCACCTGCATAGAACTATCGGTATAAATATACATTTTTTTTTAATTGTGCAGGGTAATAAAATTACATACTGTCAGCCTACTTTGGTCAACGAGACAAACGACACAAATCACATAGCCAATGCAAATGGAATGTTAAATGTGATTGAAAAAGAAAGACATACTTGAGTCACTACAAGTTGTTAATGCAGAGGGTATGAATCATTGTGCTGTTATTATTTCTTATAGAATTAGAGATTGTTATTAATTCTGCGTTTGCTACAGGGAGGTCCTGGCCAGCGAAGCCATCCTGAACATGCCAGACCGGGGAGACTGGCGTGCATGTAAGAGCTCCCACGAAGAGGAGGAGGGCATGGCTAAGGAATTCCGCAAGGCTTTCCAGCCATTGGATTTCTCTCTCCTAGAATAAGAAAATTCTTCCCATTAACCCTCGATTATTTAGGGGGGCAGAGGGGCAATATCTGCATTGCAGATTCAGTGTATTTGTGAAAAATCCACGAGACATCTCTACTTGCAACGCTAGTTGAATTATCAGCTACTTCTACACTCTTAGTGGGTCAGTGAATCGGTGCAAACTTTTTGAAAAGTAAACCAATTTTGAAAAGCAATAAAATATGTAGGTAAACAAATGTTTTTATACCCTCATATTTTTGTCGTATTTTAGTTTTAACTGGGGCCACTTCCCTCATTACTTCAGATAAGTAATATTTGACGTCTGCTCATTCTAGCTCCAGCCACTGACAACAAATGTTCCTTCCTATTCCAATACTATTTGTAATAGATCATCCGCTGAAGCCCACAAAGGGCATACCATTCTTTTTCTCTTCGAGTTTGTAAAATAATTTACTCACGCTTGTTTGTTTGAAATTTGAGTTGAAAACTATTTCCTTGTGCAAACCTGTATATGCAAGTGGTACTTTAAAGGCAATACAAAGTACTTCAACAAAATTAAAACTGTACAGATTTATGTGCACAGATTGTGTAGGTATAATGTCCATTTTATAAATATAACTCTGCACCACTACCTGTGAGTTAAGATTTTCCCAATATCTGATGGTGCTGAACCACCGTGTAATATTGAGTTTTGCTTGCTTTTTACCATTCAGGTTTGCTGAAGAATCAAACAAATAGCACATTTGCAATCGCGATCATGTAGCTGTGGGACAATGATGTATGTATAATGTGTTGGAGGTGGGGCGTAGGAATTTGACAATGCATGTCAATGTAGGGCATGACAGGACTGTAGCGGGTGAGATTTCTTTAATTGGCAGTGGTAACTAAATGAAACACAGCGCGAATTCACTTCTGCCCAGTTCCTAAAAGGCACCCACACATCACACTACCTCGAGCGTTCACAGCCCTTGGTGTGAAAGTCGATGACTACTCGAGGCCATGCTCAGTGCCCTCCAGTATGGTTGTAACATTTCTATTACACGACAGTCCACTGTAGCACGCACACTCGTTTTCCACGCACTTGCCGTGGGAGTCGATTGATGCGCGTCTCCTTTGCATGCTTCATTACCACCATCTAACCAAAAGTGTGAGAATATCCCATCTGAAGGGTGCTAAGTCTTCACAACGAAACGTCAAAGAAATCACGCGTTGGAAACAGCAATGATATCCATTTGTACAATCGCTTGCAAAGAAATCCAAAACTTAGTTGTGTCTATTGCAGTCTTTGCTTCAATATTATTTGCAGTGAGCATTGCTACAGAGCTTATAGACAACCCTTTAGTAGCCTTCATGTACCCCACCTATCTCGTCATATTTTGAATGAACTATGACTGAAGAGTTTAATAGCAGATACCGTTCAACAGCACACCAACTAACCACGTCAGAGTTACACTTCCTCTGCCACTCGAATGCAGTTTCTACAACTCCACCAATCATCGACCGTGCAGCAGCAGCTTGGAGTAGATCTACTTCGGCTGGAGTTCTTAAGTTTTGGATATGACTCTCCTGTGTAATGATGTAGGTTTTCACGGCTCGATGCACGATGATTGCTTTGAAAAGCTGTCTCGGGACAGCCGTGTCGATGGCTCCCCCGCTCCACCCACTGTGAAACGCTTTCTTCCTCCCTGCCATGGGAATGCCAGCCAGATAACTGGGTTGAGGCCACGGGTTAACTTCCGCTCGGCTAATTCATACCCTCCTCGATCTGCTGCCGGAAACTCCGTCTTGACATGTAATGTTGATGCCCCCTAGTGCCGAAGTGGATAAGTTCCCTTTCCCGTGCTGATTATATAGTTACCCATCGCAGTCCCCCTGCCTAGTAATAAGTAGTTGGAATTTCACAGCCATTGGCTGACTTTGCTGGTAATTACATTTAATGGCAGCCTAATGCATATTGTTTTAAATGGCAAACGCTTTCAAACCCCCTTAAAGAGCATCAACACATTTTCACTATCATCGTGTTCTGCTGTAACTGGTTCTCTGGCTCCCTCTAGATTGCTTGTCAATTATTGCCGACGTTAAACGTTGAATGTGGCTGATACGGATCGGGTGGTGGAGGGTTACAGTTAAACAAATGACATACCTAAAAGATGCTTAACACAAAAGGCACCAATTAGGAATCATCCGTCAAAGCCTGCGTACAAACTTGGTTGTAGTTTGGACCGGCTGTGTGAATGCTAGGTTTTTTTGGATGGGTTTGGGGTATGATATTTTTATATTAGTGATAAGAAACGTCTTGTTACTGCATGAACTCGTGTTTTTGACGAACATACTTTGTAATGATGTAGGTTTTCACGGCTCGATGCATGATGATTGCTTCGAAAAGCTGCTCTCTCGGGACAGCCGCGTCGATGGCTCTCCTCTCCTCGCATACTTTGTTAAATAAATGCACTGTACTGGAGTGTGTGTGGATGATTACCATCTTCTTTGGTGTAAATGGTTTACCCCTAAATGTTACTCATCGTGATATCTGACAAAATCACCTGTAACGTGCTCACTGTCGTCAATTTAAAGAAGCAAGCAGGTTTGATCCTGGTATATTCGAATGTTCTTGTTCTGTGGTGGTCGCATTTTTATCTGGGTCTTCCAATTTTACCCTCCACATTTAGAGTCCAGGATATTTGGCTCACACTATAAATTCGAACGTGATCAAATAAGCCACGTCATGAGCAATCATCACGTAAGGCTAGGTCGCCTTTGAAAATAATAGCTCAAGAAGGTCCCGGGTTCGAATCCCGGCTCGGGTGCCTTTCTGTGTGGAGTTTGCGAGTTCTCCCCATGTCCGCGTGGGTTTTTGCCGGGCACTCCGGTTTCCTCCCACAGTCCAAAAAACATGCTTCTGCATAGGTTAATTGGTTTACAAACAATTGCCCGCAGTGCCCGGTGATGGACTGGCGTCCAATGGTGGGTATATCCCTGCCTTGCGCCGTGTCTGCCAGGATAGGCTCTGGCTCACCGCGACCCTGTACAGAATTAAGCGGTTATGACAAAGAGATGACAATGAGATGAGTTAAGCTTTACCTAGTAAGTAAAATAGTTAACGCAGTTCCTTTAAGAAGTCCAGCCTCAGCCCACATGTGTCTGCGTTGCAACGTGGCGCATTTTCTCCTCTTGTGGGGGTGGGGAGTGGTGGTGCCTACTTGGCAGGCTGACACCAATGGGATGAGTCGGCTCGTGGCTGCTCGCTTGGAGGTTCTATTTGAAACGAGGCTTCCGATTGGTTCCGCGAGTCCTATATTCGGAACTGAGCTGCGCGGGTTCCTCGAGGGATGTGCGTGTGACGGGGTGTGGGGATCAGACGGCTCGCACACACGAGGTGAGTGCAGCGTCGTGTACGCACGTGTATGTGATTTCGCGTTCAGCGGTACATTACCGGTTAGCGCGCTGGGCTACAAACATGAACCCAAGTTCGAATTCCACCAACACTATTGACGATTTTGTAATCCGGTCCTGGGCCTACTCTAGGTCGACTCAGCATTAAATGAGTACCTATTGCGGTGTGTATACATTGCCAATAGGGAAACAAAGGTGGCCGGAAATGGTACTATACATCCACCCCCACGTGTGCTGTTCTGGCCTTCATTGGTTCGCACTGATAGCACTTGAACCTTGTCTGTAAATTTCAAATGGGTAATCTTTATATTTGTTGAGGGTAGCGGGTAGCGGGGTACGCTTAAGAACCCGACAGCCATTCACAGCCACCAACATCATTGACGATAATCTGAGCCGGTCCCTTGCTTCCCCTAGGTCGACTCAGCCTACAATGAGTGCCTGGTGCGGTGTGTAAATATCACCACTAGGGAGACAGGCGACCGCGTGTGGTGCTGCCCGTTATTGAGTCGTGTGACGTCCGCATTTACAGTCTTAAGGCAATGATGGGGTGCGATCGGTTTTGTTCTGAGCATCTCTTCCACGCTCCACTGCTACTGCACGAGATTTGTCTTTGTTGTTTGCAGCAGAGGATGAGCGGCGCTCACAACAATGAGCAGATCGCAAGTCCGGTAAATCATAACTTCTGTAGTTGACAGTCTGGTTAGCGTTTGTTTCGTGCGTGTGTTGTGTTCGCGCGGGCTGAGCTTTACAATTTCACCATCACATTGGTAAAGCACTTTCATCAGTACCCGGACAATCCTCGTGTCGCGAGAGTCCTGAACTTATCTTGGCAGATACAGGGCTCAAGGCAAGGATAAGCCACATTGGGGTCTAGTGAGCAGGCCAATTAACCTTAAGCTAAACAGTATGTCTGTGGATTCGAGTACTTGGTGAAAACACACGCAGACACGGGGAGAACGTGAAAAATCAGTAAAGGCACCGAAGCCTTTGCCGTGGTGTTAATAATAATTGCACTTTTAGAGTGATTTTCACCTGAGGGTTACAAAGCGCTGCACAGAGCTGTGGAGAGAACGGCATGTTAACATCAGAGCAGTTCCAAAGAAACGTTAATCTAGAACAGCTCGGCTATCTTAGTTGGTAGATCATGAGATTCTTAATCTCAAAGTCGTGGGTTCGAGCTCCACGCTGGGCGCTAATTAATTTTGTGTGTGTTTGATAAAAATCGTGCTTCGATGCACCAGAGCGACATCAGGCGACTATCCCTATAGTCTAAGTGGGCGTGAGAAAACAAGGCAAGTGACACTTGTTCGATCAATACTGCTTGATCGAGGCTGTGTATTGAAAAGGAGCTACTTAGCTCCTTTGGGCCTCTTCGGAAATAAAAGGACTGATATGGTTTGTGTTGCATCACTGAGAGGCCCCGCATCTGGATTGATCTGTTACTCGGATGCTCACGTGAGAATCACTGATCCTCTCAATAGGCAATTATATCTATGCGTATACTGCACAATTGAATGGTTGATTTTTTTTGTGTGATCTCTTCCAACGGAAAAAGCAAGGCTTTAGGGAATGAGGGGTTGGGCTGTGGGGTGGGTATCTGAGGAACGGGGCCACATGTGCGGATAAGGCGGGACTATGGTAGACCGAGGGGATGGGCTAAAGGGAATTACCATAGCTATCACCCCGACAAGTGGGAAACGGCCCATGTAAAAGACAAGTTTATTTCTATTAAACAAGTGAGAACTCAAGACCCCAGAATTATTCCCATTGCAAGTAACTTGGGTTATGTACGAGGCATTGATGATGAACACATTTAACAACACATCCAGATTATTGAAACTCATTTTAGTTTGTTTTTGTTTCTTATTGCACGGCAGCGCAATGACACAATTGCTGGATCCTGCCACCACCACCACCGCCACTGCTGTGGTTACTGCGGCGTTGCTGCTGGTGGCGCTGGCCCCACTTGCGTTGGCTGTGCCGGCCCTTGAGAAGCTGGGCCGGCGCGAGCAGACCCTGGGTGAGCGGCCAGTGGGCAGCGACACTGCGCAAGGCCTTCAGTATGACCACGAGGCCTTCCTCGGCGTGGAGCAGGCACATACCTTCGACCAGCTTACCCCGGATGAGAGCCGTCACCGCTTGGGGTAACCATCGCGATCAGCATCAGTATCATCGTAATTGTCAGGCGGCATGGCCAATGAGTGTGCAGGTGGAACAATTGCACTAGCACCAAGGGCCAGAGGGGCACGGGACCCCTGACCAGTGGAAATTCCTCAGTTTGGTAGATTTGGGACTATCCCTCTGGACTTTTCGACAAAATGATATCTCTTTTATGAACCCTATAGGAATGATTGGTTGATCCAACCCACAACCAGGATTTTCAATCACAATCTTCAGATCACGAGTCCCTCACTGTACTGCTGAAAACATTAAACAAAAGTCACTTCAAACATGCACAAAGCTACTGTATTTTGTAGATACACACACCTAGGCTGTCATATTTAAAGGACGTATCAAAGTTCGTTATTGACAAAATAGATGTAAAGAGCATCGGTCAAGTATCTCATTTCAGTAATATCACAGTGATATGACGATATGGTGGTGGTTGTCACGGATAAGCCCCCAGCTGTCACGGGTGACGATTGAACGGGCATCACACCCGTTCTTGGCACGGGCCGTAGCGATGTAGGAACTCCAAATCAGAACACTTCCCAACTGAGGGCAATTGAGGAGCTGGTGTCTTTGGCATGGTGTGGGAAAT
Organism: Mordacia mordax; assembly: GCA_036362905.1. Taxonomy (NCBI): domain Eukaryota; kingdom Metazoa; phylum Chordata; class Hyperoartia; order Petromyzontiformes; family Petromyzontidae; genus Mordacia; species Mordacia mordax. The sequence goes on along the minus strand of JAZEWT010000019.1, from coordinate 13,942,516 downwards.
GGAACAGCATCAAACCCCCACAAACTGACACTGCAGACCAGGGTCAAAACACAACCCATATTATTTACTAATCGTTACTAAATCCAGGACTACGAATTCCCAATATATTAACGTATGGGTGGCACAGGCCCTGGGCAGAGAATTCTCTCCATATATATAACAATGATGAAACTGGTTTGTGTAACAACAGTACTATTCACGCTTGTCGGTATAACGGTACAATTTTCACACTTCCTCTACCGGTCCAAAGCTCGTGGTACACTCCAACACCCCTGCTCTCCCCAGGTGGGTGATACACTCTAGCAAATGGTATGCTGCGCACCGCTGCCCCTCCCAGGTGAGTGGTATGCTCCTTACCTCATACTATGCTTATCATGCCCCCTGCCACTCTGACGCGAGTGGCGTACTCTTTATCACACGAGCATTCAACACACGTCCACACGGGAACATAGTGCCCCTTTCCACCACACCCAGTTTGCGCTCCCTTAGGCGTGCACACACACACGATAGCTTTGAAACTCACTCTTTGTACCCCATTATTCGAGGTGTACGCAGAAAGTGCTAACTCTATAATCTAGGCGGATAACTTTCTACACAACAGTCATTAGTCCAGTCCAAGTTGATATATATATATATATTGGAACAGTCCAATGGTGCAGTCAACGGCTGGTGCTGTAATTATGTGACAAACAGAAATGAAACTGTTAATGTGACAAACGGTGCTCACCCGATGTCATTATAGCTACGTCCACTCTCAGTGACGATGTAACCACGAGGCAGTTCACCTGAGTTGGGCCGAGTCGCGCCGCAAGGTGTCACGCCGGTCTCGAGCTGAGGGTGCCCGTGCTGCTCTTGCGGGGGAAGAGATGGCTCTCGCTGGCCTCGGGCTGATACGACGAGTCAGTAGCGCTCCTTCTCCAACTGACTCTTGAGTTGAGTTAGCCAAGTGTGCCAGGCTGGGTCTTATGTCGTGGAGATGAGGTCGTTTGCACAGGAGGTGTCCGACTGGTGCCCGCTTGCCTCTGCGGGGTCGCCATGTGGCACAGCATGCCTCTCACGGAACTTAGGTTGAGTCGGTGGCACGTCTCCGGTTGAGTAGGTTTTATTTCTTTCCGCTCCCTATGTGGAAGGTTCTTCACTAATCTCATGCCAATCCTTCTGATGGGTGGACTGTGGTCTTTTATTAGTTTCTACTTTACTCGCCTTTCCTGCTCTAACTCTTGCATCGTTCCACTCCCCTCTCTTCCACCTCTCTTCTCCATTTGTTCAGCAGCTTCTCCCAGCTTCCCGCTCATTCTCGAACTTTCCAGTCTCTAGTCCTCCTCCCCATAGGTGGGGTCTCTAGTTACCCTGGCAACATCACTAATCCCAAGATCTGCACACATCACTCTCCATACGCTCAGATGTAGAATGTGTTATGTAACCCCATGCAGACTATTTTCACTCCTTCCACATACACATCTGCTATATTCTCTTATTACCCATACCCACACATCCACAGTCAGCCCACATTTTGTGACAGTAGCAGAGAGCCCCATCATTTTTGATACTGGCCACCCACCTTCCTGTGCCATTCTAGCATTAATAGGTGCAGGCTTTTCAGGGCAATATGGGTGGAATCTTTGGCTTGTGTGTGCCATATGTTGTAATGAGTAAAAAGTATGATTGCACGCACGAATGTTTCTGCAACAGGAACATCGTGGGTCGCGTGGACAGTAACAGCGATGGCTATGTGACGGGCGAGGAGCTACGTGCATGGATCGAGCACACGCACACGCGGCACGCGGGCGAGCACGCAGCAGATCGCCACAAGGAGTATGACCTCAATGGAGACGGGCTCGTGTCCTGGCAGGAATACCGTAACACGTCCTATGGCAATACCCTTGGTAATGACAACATTTGCCTATACAGAGGGATTTCTTCATGATGGGGGTGTTTTTTGGAACAAAATGCTTGTTGTGTGGTGTGAAAAGTAATTCTCCATTCACACGTCATCGGACAACACTGTAGTTCGCTAAGCCTTCAAGTGAGTGACGTGGTTTATTAAACAACTAACGTGGTTATTTTTAAGCATGTGACCAAGTCACTGACTCAGTTGTTACCCATCACTCACCATCGACGTGTTCTGCCACGTGTTCTCCCGCGTAGATCCGGAAGGTGCAGCGCTATTCAACGTTCAAGAGGGCGACTTGGCAATGTACCGCCACATGCTACAGCGCGACGAGCGCAGGTTCCACGCTGCTGACTACGACGGAAACCAGATGGCCACGGTGGAGGAGCTCACGGCCTTCATGCACCCTGAGGACTTCACACACATGGAGAGTGTCGTTGTCATGGTGAGAAGCATGCATACACATGCACCTGCATACTTAACCACACACATACATTGGAGTACTGAGTCATCAATGCATTGACTCTACTACTGAGTCATCAATGCATTGACTCTCGATGATAACACTAACAATAAGTCTTGATCTCAAAGCAGGTTTTATGTAATTATTATATCTGATCTTGGATGCACAAGAGCGAGCACAGGAGCCGCAGATGAATGTGAAATCAGAGATGTTTCCTTCCTTGTGCCACGGCTGTGACTGCAATGATTGTCTTCTCAAACTCATAGATAATAATGTCATGGTCCTCTCCGGTGACAATGGATAAACATGTGGCTGTATCATTGTCTTACTAGGAGACAATCGAGGACCTCGATAAGGATGGTGATGGTGCCATCAGCTTGGACGAGTACATTGGTAAGTGTACTGACTCAACCTGACATAGCCTTAGGTGCGCTGCATCCTGCACTAGCATCCTATATGAGGCTCATTTTTTGACTTGAGAATTAACTGCAAACCGCTTAAACATTGCCACCCCACTTGCGACCTGACCTGCATTCATTAGAGCATAATATGACTCAAACCTGCAATTATTTTTTCAGGGATGTCTTTTTTTTGGCTGTGCAGTGTCATGAATGGTAAATTAAAAGAAAAAAAAAACATTTTGTCGGTCTATCACCTGCCCTAAAAACTGTGTGCACTGGTCCTCCATGTTTTGTACCCCTTGCATGCATTGGTATCGCCAGAGTTTGCGACAGGAGGCCTGCTCTTCTACTTTTAAAGGATTAATGTTGCACCTATTTAGGGTGGTTTTCAGCTGATCTTTGATCCGCTTCTTATGGCCCCCAACAGCTAGCCTTGATGTAGTTGGCCAGAGAGAACCTTTTGCAGAAATTTATGGCTGGACATGCGAATAACAAGCCCGAGCCAACATAGTTGGTGATGGTTAAGAATGGACTCCACACTGCAGGTGCCTATGCGCTTCAGGATTTCGGTATGGGGTATTATGTCCTTCCATGTAATCCCAAGGATTTTCTGGAGGCAGCTAATGTGGAAGGCCTCCAGAGCTTTCATGTGACAGCTGTATGTAGTCTACATCCCACAACTGTACAGCAGAGTGGAGATGAAAACTGCCTGGTGCACAAGCAATTTGGTGTTCAGTGTTAGCCTGCTGTTCTGGAACACCTTTTTTCCTAAGGTGACCAAATGAGGCAGTGGTTTTTTTCAAGCTGTTCTGAATCTCCTCATCCATGGTGGCAACTTCGGTAATAATATTAATAATATTTGCATTTCTAGAGCGCTTTTCACCCGAGGGTCACAAAGCGCTGCACAGAGCTGCGGAGAGAACGGCACGTCAACAACAACGACATAAGAACGGCAAATCAACAACAATAACATGTTTTTAGTTACAAATATAATAATAATAATCACATTTATATAGAGCGTTTATCAACCGAGGATCACAAAGTGCTGCACAGAGCTACGGAGAGAACGGCACGTCAACAACAACGACATTAGAACGGAAAATCAGCAACAATAAAACATTTTGGGTTTTTTTTAAATAAACACGTCATTGCAGAACATGTAAAATATGATCTGATTTTCAGCTAAACATTTGAAATGCAAAATTATCAGTGTTTATAATACATATATTGGGAAATGGTTTAATGTGACATTGTATAATAATTATTGCATTTCTAGAGTGCTTATCACCCGAGGGTCACAAAGCGCTGCACAGAACTGTGGAGAGAACGGCACAGCAATAAAGAAATAAAAACGGTAAATCGGCAATAACGGTTTTTTTTTTTGGAGTATATTTTTTTAACAAATCCGAGCTGTGGAGAGAACAGCATTTCAAAAACATCAGGACAGTTCAACTAAAAGTCAAATAGTAGCAATAAAAAATAAAAAAATAGAAAAAAAATTGCAACAAATAAGGAATAAATAAATGTTTCCGAGCAAGCACAGGGCAGAAGAGAGCCATCACCCTGGCACAACAACACTGAGCTGCATCAACAATCCTAGCCGGAGGACTTGAAAGCCTTACAGATCAAGTGAGTCTTGAGACCGAGATTTGAAGATGTCCTGGGACTCAGCTGATCGAATCTCCAATGGGAGGGCATTGCAGAGTCTGGGAGCTGTGCGCGAGAAAGCTATCACCGATCGAATGGAGGTGCGACCTGAGCAGATGCAGCAAGCCCGTATTGGAGGATCGAAGTGATTTTATTTGAGAGTGGCATTGGTAGTGCGCTCGTCCCAGAGCCACTATCTTGGTTGTAGAGGAGATGGTTCAAGTGGCAAGGGAGACCCTAGACGACTGACAACTCCTCATAACTGCAGGAGGCCGCCAGAAAGCCGGTTTATCAGAGAACTACCTGCAAGCGTACCACCGCAGCGTGTGAGCTCCCTTAGTTTTTGCCTTCTCAGACTCACCCACAAGGTAGCGAGGCAATGATACCAGGGCATGCCACATGGAATGTGCCTGCACATCGCACCTCTAGGGACCACTGCCGCTCTGAGATCCGCTACCGATTAGCCTGAGGTCGTGTAGACACTCAGTTGCCATGTGTTCCATGAGGAGGCCAAACAGGAGTTTTGGTGAAGGAGAGACTGTTCAGCCAAGGGAAGACTTAGGCACTTGGCTTCTTCCCGGTTCACCACATGGGCCAGCCAGCAGCAGCAGGCTGTAGTCAAGAGGGTTGCAAGCACTGCCACACTAGATGCATCACAACACCCTGTGGACCAGCACCCACCTATACACAATTAAGACCTAGATGGCACACGAAAGAGTGAAATGGCCAACACCATAGCCAACCACATTCCTCTCCCCAGTGCTGAGGTGATTCTCAGCAACAGCTACTCATTTACAGTTCAAATCATCGTAGTGAAGACAAGTAGCCAGTTCAGATAATTGTCACTGGTGTTGGCCCTCAGTAGTTATCAAACTATTTACACATATCGATGAAATCCATTTTTTGGGTTAGGTCAGGTAAATAAAGTTTGTGTCGTAAACTCTCCACCACCCGACACAGCCAATTATTAAAGTTTGTTAACGTCAACAAAGCGTGTCAGTTCTTCACTATCTCAGCACGCCGGTGTGTTGGAAAGCAAACTCATAGCATTTGCAAATGAAATACAACGTTTCGCTGATAATTACAATCACCATCATCAGGGTCTCGCCCCAATTGGGGATAAGCAGCTTCAGAAAAATGTTCCTTTTTTTGTTGGGTCTCTTTATATCAGGACTTTGTAACGTGATGAATCACATGCTCACCCGTGCCAGGATCCAATGGGTGGTTGGGGGGTAGGGCAATATAATACAGAAGTGTTGCATTAGGTTAAGTAGATTCGTCAGGTGTTTTGAATTACGTGAGACTTATTTGGACAAAAGGCCAAGAATGTCAAATTACCTTCATCAGTCAGTGTTATGCAACGGATTGTGTTAAACGTTCAATATATATGTAACGAATACATTTATAGTTTGAGAATGCGTTTCCAAACCGCATTTAGTTTATAACTATCAGAACGACTGAAATTACTTAATTTTTTTTATCAATTTCAATAGACTCTCAGATTTATTCAGACCGAGTTCCTGATGCTGATTGTAATTATCAGCGTAACGTATTGCATATGTAAATTCTGTGAGTTTGCTCTCCAACACACCGGTGTGCTGATAGTGAAGAATTGGCACGATTTGTTCATGTTGACCAACCTTTCTAATTGGCCGTGTCGGGTGGTGGAGGGTTTACGACAAATATTTTTTACGTGACCTAACCCAAAAAATGGATTTCATCGATAACATTTGTCAGGATAGTCTTCGACTTAAAGTTATCTACCCATATATCGTCATCTCCCCGCCAACTGCTGGCTGTCACTAAGCCTTAACCCACCATTGGCAGGTGACATAACAGGCCGGGGAGAGGGGTTGGCCCCTGGAGAGCCTGAGCCTGAGTGGGTGCAGATAGAGCGACACCAATTTACCGACTTCCGTGACGCAAACCACGATGGCAAGCTGAACTACGATGAGGTGCGGCGCTGGGTACTTCCCCCGCCCGACTACAACCACGCGGAGGCTGAGGCGCGACACCTCGTCTTTGAGGCCGATCACAACCGGGTACGGAATGGATACACGGGTAAAAATGAAATGTTATTTCGTGCTGGCACTGCACAGGGCTCTAGACACAACTTCTTAGAGGATATTTGGCCTAATCCTCCATACTGAAAGCAGTGGGCGTAGCCACAATTGACGACCTACTAATTGAATTACTGATGTTTCCATTTGTGCCACTTGATCGACAGAGGTGGGGAAAACTCAAGAAACATACCCCATTGTTGTAATTATGTATGTTTTCATGGCTTGATGCATGATGATTGCTTCCAAAAGCTGCTCTTTTGGAATAGCCACGTCGACCGCTCCTCTTCTTTGTGACGTTTTGCCTCACACATTGGAGGCGACGTGTGAGAGTACCTGAAGATACCTCCGTGTGAGGCATAACGTCATGAAGGAGGAGCAATTGACGTGGTTATCCCTAAAGAGCAGCTTTTGGAGGCAATCATTCCCCATTGTATTAAATGTCAGCCTGAAACACAGAATCGAACTCGCAGCCTCACAAGTCCTGGGTGCTAACCATTATCCCATAACAGCTTTTGCAATATCACCTGTCTTGCAATCTCCCAAATGTTATTGTTGCTGATTTTCCTTTCTAATATTGTTTCTGTTGACGTGCCGTTCTCTGCACAGCTCTGTGCAGCGCTTTGTGACCCTCGAGTGAAGAGCGCTCTATAAATGCAATTATTACTATTCTATGTCTGCTGTGAACAGGATGGGAAGTTAACAAAAGAGGAGATCCTGGAGGCCTGGAGCCTGTTTGTGGGCAGCCAAGCAACCAATTACGGTGAAGACCTCACCAAACACCATGACGAACTTTAGGGGGTGTTCTAGCTTACCCTTCCACCACCCCTTCTTCGCGCTCTTAACTCTGGCCCTTTTACCTTCCACTGATGTCTGCCGCCTAAGATAATCAGCAGATAGGGTTGTTGCACTTTCTTAAAGCAGCCCCATACGACACAATGGTATGATGGAAAATCTCTCCATCTGAAAACGTTAGGCTCAGCTGATAGCCATTTTGGACATCAATGGCAAAGTACAAACATTTGTACAGTTGGTCATTTTCCACAATTTTTACCACAATTATGTTGTCATTATTCCTTGAAATGAAGTATCCAGTTTGATCACTGACAGAGCAGTGCATCTGTTTGTTTATTAGAGGTTGACCCACGAAATGTATTATCACAGCAGTGTGTTTCATTAAAATGACCTGGCCCGAACAATATTTAAAACCCATTTTTACTGGCTCTGCATATGTAAGCAATGTTTATTGCTTGGAAGTCAAGCCAAATTCTCAAAGTTACATTTTTGTGTGCAGCCATGTGGCACGACTGAGCACATAAGCTACTAGAGAACCTGGTTTAATTACACAGATTGTGCCTAGATTCGAACCCAGTTTCTCTGGAGTACCAGTTAAGTGCCTTAAACTTAGTCACTCAGCCACCTCGCCATCCTGAGATTCAATATCACTTTTACTCGGGGAGATTTTTACTTCCAAGGTCAGCAATTCCATATGGATGTGTGGTTTCAATGTATAGGATTTACAGGCTATAATGGCACAATGTATGATAATTATAATTATCATACAATGATACACAATTGTGGAAAATATAGTAATATCGTAAGTTACTTTCCTTTTATAAGGTTTTCATTCCTAACAAATTATTGACAATAAAATGGTTACTACAGTTCTACGGAGTCATTATCCATTGAACTCCTTTTAAAATAGCATGGCAGTCTTTTGCATAATTTTCATAGTTCATTTAATTATTTCTTATGTAAGTGAAAGAATGTGCTTCATAAGCAAAATTCAATTATACTTATGAGAAAGAGATATTGTAGCAATGGTTATATTTTTAAAAAAAATTCTATATCGTTTTTAAAACTTACATTGTGGCAATCCTGTCAATTTAACAGCTGTGGGTGATGTTAGGATGTTTCTATGGTGGAAACGTTCATGTTTCATTTAATGCAATATGTTACTCTCAGTAGACTGAATATTAGACCAGTGGATTCTAAGCTCTCTAAATCTACATACCTATCAACTAAAATGTTTGTGGACATGCAGTAAAAAATATGATGTGTTTTCAAACCACTTCCCATGACCACGCAGACCACTAGCAGTGTCCAGAGACTGGATAGAGAACCACTGCCGTAGACTAATACCATGCATTTGCACCTTAATCTATTCATTAACAAGAGGAGGTGGACCTCAGTGAATTAAACTTACTCTGATTGTATCATGATTTCATACCAGAAACATATATCAACATAAGTTACTATAAATTCACCAGTGAAGTGAACCTTTGGTACGTGTGAACGCGAACCAGTTTTTGTCGGTTCAGTTTACGGCGGGTGCTGTGTGTGCAACATATCACTTCAGCAGCATCACGTGCTTGGCATGGGCCCATCCGGGTAATTGGCCCTAATGCAGGAAATATTAAATGAGCCCCTCTGCTTGGTCAAGTTCCCTCCTTCTGTGTAGCCTGGAAACTTGACCCTTGGCCAAGGTGGATCCTGATAGAGCTGCACCACCTGTACACTCGACCACTGTCACCGACACCCTAGTGCAAATACGAGGGCAAGCTTACCCTGTTTGGGGCTTACATACATATGATTATGTACTCAATGTTGGATTACTTTACAAATTAATCTGACGCTTATTTCAGTTACAGATTACATTACAGCGCTGGTAATCTGCAGTGTAAGGTATTGCATGTCTGTATTAGTGGCTAATTGTTTTTTTATGTCTGTTCTTAAAAATCAAGGACCATCATTATATGGCATGAACCACTTGTGTACAAGTGGAATATTGGTATTTTTATGAATAAAATGATTTTGCAGGAAAGTTGTGATTTTTTTTTTAATAAATTACAATGTCACTACATACTTGTCCACACACACACAAAACTGGACAGCCCACATTCCAATGACAGCCTCTCCATAGAGCTACCAGTTGGCGCCCTACAATTAAATTATGACCATGGAAGTAACAAATTAAGGAGAAAAAATAATATTTTTCTTATTGCGGAAAACCAGGCTTAAAACAACTTCCTACCCTTGAAAATACGGTAGCTTGTCCGGATATTAACCCAACATTTTGGGTGTGCTGGATCATCATTTAAGGGGCTTTAAAAAAAGGGCATGAAGAACGACGTACGGCGGCGCAGTCAGCAGCGCTGTCGCTTCACAGGAAGAAGGATCCAGGTTCGGTTCCCGGCTCGGGTACCTTTCTGTGTAGCGTTTACGAGTTCTCCCCCGATGTCTGCGTGGGTTCTCGCTGGGTACTCCGGTTTCCTCTCACTGTCCAAAAAAATGCTGCTACATAGGTTAATTAGCCTGCTGAGTAAATTGCCCCCCAGTGCCCTGAGGTGTACTGGCATCACATCCTGGGTATAGCACTGCTTTGCACCCTGTGTCTGCTGGGATAGGCTCCGGCCCCCCGCGACCCTGTACAGGAAAAAGTGGGTCTTTATAATGATCACGACATCCACAAATACCACCACCACATACTGACAATTCGCGAGTTCTACTGGGAGATTAAATGGCGTTAGGTTGAAGCGACGTCTCCCCCCCCCCACCCCCTTATGACGACAAGCGCCTCACAGTAAAACAAATGATCAATTAAAACATCCCCGCATCACTGTGGAAGAACAACCCCCCCATGAATGGGCGAACAAGCAACACAAAACCACGCCGCGGATGCTGCCATCGCATTTGCAACAAACGATTGCGTCGTGGAGACCCTTTTTCTGGCGGCACGGCCCAGTGGGTAGCGTTGTCGTCTCAGAGCAAGAGGCTCCCGGGTTCGAATCTCGGCTCGGGTGCCTCTGTGTGGAGTTTGCATGTGTGATGGTCCGCAACACTCTAGAGTCCCCACCTCCGTAAATATCTTCCGTAGATCTCCAGCGATCCCTAACTCCTAACACCAATCTCTCTCGGTCCCTGAGTGATCGCACGGAGCGCGCGCTCTCTCACCCTGAGTGATAACACGCGGCGCTCCGACCCACGGCGTGCGCGCATTCTCTCACACGTACCACGCTCAGACCGCGTTCACACCACGCTCACCCACGCAACGCTTCGATACAAAATACCGGATAGCTGTGTTGAGTTGATGGCTTTTACTGCTGCAGACCGCGCCGCAACGAGGTCCCTTTTCAGCCGCCCCAACTGCTCCCTCGTTACAACTCGCTACGCGGCACTACCGCTTGGGCATAGCCCCTCGGCACAGCCCTGCACAGCTCCGGGCACAACTCTCGTACATGCCTAACTAACCCCGCTAACTAACTAACCCCGTTAACTAACTAACCCCGCTAACTAACTAAACCCCGCTAGGCTCTGCCCTCGTCCCTCTACATCGCTGCCAACCTAACCGCTTCGACTCAACTGGCAACCACAACTACAACTCCCCACAACTACTCCAACTACTACTCCAACTACTACTCCAACTCCCCCACCCCCTTGCTCCGCGCTCTGTTAAATTCCTGCCCCCCGGTACGTACCGCCCCTTTTTAACGGCCGTGTCTCTCTCCACCAATCCCCGTCGTTCCCCCTTGTCTCTGGGCGCCGTTTCTTTCTCCTACCAATCACCGCTGTCGTAAACACCTTGGCGCCGGCCTGTCTGGCCTGCCCAAACCACGGGACCCCAACCGTTACAACAACAGGCAAGAATATCGTGCGCAACGTCCGTTCGAAACCCCGCCCAGCTTGGCCCTGCAATGTATGCCGGTTGGATGGCCCCTCTCCGGCCGGCAACCTCGCCGGAACACAATTGTCTGCAGCTTTAACGTTCCGGGGGAGTTATTCTCTCCCCGGCAGAACTGGTAGGTGGAACCTGGCGCCCCCTAGGCCAAATTCCAGCTGACGAAGGAACCACGAACCAACCTGTTCTACCACAGGGTCCATGGACAAAACCTCCGTCGCTGGGGCCGAGTCCATCGTCGTTCTGCTACCCACCGAACCCCGTGTCGTGCGGACACTCCATCAGTGTGGAACAATATGCTGTTGTCAAATGTCCGCTCTAACAACGGATGCGCGCAGGCATCTAGCGGTTGAGTGCGATAGTGGTGGTTGCTGTGTGTCTGTGTGGCATAAAATACTTTCCAAGGGGGGGGTTCACAAGGGCGGACATAACGAAAACACAGCCAGCGTCCCTGGTGGTTCCGTGACCCACGAAGTAGGCCTCCACACATGTTCTCCCCATGTCCGCGTGGGTTTTCACCGGGCACTACGGTTTCCTCCCACAGTCCAAAAAACATACTGCTGCATAGGTTAACTGGCTTGCAGAGAGACTACAGGATGGCGCCTAGGCCAGCTAGAATGTCAGACAACAGGTGAACTCGGCACACGTGCATGCACACGTGGCGAGGAGGGGGTGATTCTGATGGTAAAGTTCTGCATTGGGTTTTTTGTGAATACCCCTCGCGCTCCGCATTCACAGCTCCTGGTCCGCCGACACTCGTTACTCTTTCCACCACAAGGACTTGATTCCACACGTATCTTCTCTCAAAATGATGATATTTATTCACTCTGCAGACACAGCACCTTCAAACACACCCACCAACATACGAAGCCACGTCAAAACTCCACGGCCCTCTAGCTTCACTCACACTCGCGCTAAAAAAACGCGCACCTAACATGGCCGCCGCGTGCAGCCACGTGCACCTCGCGCCAAACCCCACAAAAGATTCCCCCCTCTCCTAAATAACAATACCTCCATCGAACTACTTAACAACATGTACCTTCATACACACCCACCAACATACGAAGCCACATCAAAACTCCACAGCCCTGCGGATAGTACAAAACACTTCGTTAATAACCAACCTCTACGTATATAATTTTATAAATGTGTGGCGCTCCAGGGCAAACGTTCTCACCTCTACCATGCTTCACTCACACTGAGGAACGCTTTTGCAAGGGTGGGCGTGTCCATGCTGACACGACAGCATTTTAATATGTGCGACCATGCAGATGTACAACTCATTACCATAGCCACCGGTTACACAGACTAAATTGCCTGCAGTGACCAGTGATGGATTGGCGTCCCATCGTGGGTATGTCCCTGCCTTGCGCCCTGTGTCTGCCGGCATAGGCTCCGGCTGACCGCGCCCCTGTACAGGACTAAGTGGTTTCTGACAATAAGATGAGAAATGAGCATCGCGTAAGCCCCACGCCGCGGCCGCGTGCCGACACCGCTGGGGGGACGGGGTCTCGTTCCGCCCAAACGCAACTCCCCTTCCGATTGTGACACCACGGCTTCGGCTGCGGGCTTGTGACGGCTTACAGCGGTAACTGTTGGGTCCCCAAGACTGCGACACCTCGGATCTTCTTGTGACTGGAGGGCCGACCTTCCCACAGAGCTCACACCACGACTTTGCAGCTGTATGGTGATGTTTATTTCAAAGCTACAAGCAAGCGTAAAATGAATATAATTCTCCAATACAAGTACGGAGCAACATACGCTGTCAGCGGCTAGAAGAAAACGTGACTCAAACCCTCAACCAGCAGGGTTTGGGACTCCAACACCCATGGTTCGCCCGACAGACTGGTGACTTCCAGTTAGCTGCCTGTTAGTCGCTTGGGTGCTCGAATGAATGAGTTCCCTCCGCTCCTCGAAGGGTGCCCGTTATTCAGTTTTTCTGTAGGATGTGTCTAACTACAAAAAAACCCTCAACTCAGCATTCGTCATGTCCTTATATGGTTGGGTTCCGCTTTGCAATCATTTATTAATTATTTATTAATATGCCCCAGCACTCAGTTGTTATTTAACCTTGGCTGGACCCCCCCCCACACATAACTCTGGCTGCACCGGGTTTTCTTATCTTATTTTTTAATGAAACATTTTTCATGATATGGTCATCCCACTCGTTCTCTAACTTTGGCTGGACTCCCCCTTTAGCCTTCACAGATAATTTCACTGCTGGCTTCGCTCAATGTCATGGAAATACTCCTAAAAGCAGGACAAAGAGGTCCCACACGCACACTAGACAAAGATCCCCCCTATAGCCTTCAGATAGTTGGGGCAAAGTGCTCTTAGTGTGGCTGGTGTGGCTCGCGTCACACCCGACCAACTTTGCACGACCAACTTTGTCTATGTCTCCACGTGCGGCCCCCACATAACACCACGGCGAGGATCAGCACCCACTCCGCGATAGATCAGCCAGCGAGCACGGATGAGCAGAGACTTCTTGATTTTGATGCTTTATTGAAATCAGCAATGGACGGGGCCGGGGAGTAGCGGTACACAACGAGCAGCAGCTACATCGTGACGCTCCTTCTCGTTCCCCCAGGAGACTCCGTCGCCCCTCCAACCCCCCCGCCTATATATCCCCGCGGCCCCTTCTAGCGCCTTTTAAATCACGTCACGCTTCTACTGTAAAAGTACCCTGCCCCCGCAGCCCGTACTGTCCGTCCCCCCACCCACGTGGCTCTTCCAGAAAGTTTCAACCCGACGTGGCTTTGTCCCCTCTCTCCCCTATTCCTTAACTGTGCACGATCGCGCGAGCACGTGTCGCCGAAGCCTTGGTAAATAATAACTGCACACCGAGAGCGCTTTTCACCCGAGGGTCACAAAGCGCTGCACAGAGCTGCAGAGAAAACACCATGGCAACAACATCTGAGCAGATCAATTAAACTAAAACAATGGCTATAAATCAACGAAGGCCATAAAATAACAAACAAAACAATTGATGAATTCCATTTTTTGGGTTAGGTCATGTAAAAAATGTTTGTTGTAAACCTTCCACCACCCGACAACGGCCAAATAGTAAGATTTGTCAACGTGAACCAAACGTGCCAATTCTTCACTGTTTCAGCACACCGGTGTGTTAGAGAGCAAACGAGTTCGCTTCAGTTGACGACAAACAATTTTCAGGTGACTGAACCCAAAAACTGGAATTCATCGAAAACATTAATCTGAAGCGATCTCGTCTCAAGTAGCTACGGGTTGCCTGATGATGCTGATTGCAATGATTAGCGAAACGTCGCATTTCTTTCGTAAATGCTGTGAGTTTTCCCCGCCTGTTCCCCCAACAAGCCCCGCCTGTTCCCCCAACAAGCCCCGCCTGTTCCTTGCGAGGTTTCGCCTCGTCCCTTGACCCCGTCATGGCGGAGCGCCGTGTAGCTGCTGCTGCGGCCCGCACCCGGTCCCGGCTTCCGCGGTTCTCCTCGTCCTCCTCCGCAGGACTCTTTGCCGCCGCGGCAGCCTGCTGCTGCCTCGCACTGCTGTTGTCTGGCGTAGCAGTGGCCAGGAAGGTGTGGATGACTGGCGGTGTCACCCTGGATATTAACAAAGATAAAGAGCCTCCCTCCGCGTAACCTTCGGGTAGATTGTCGGGGTAGCAGCTGTTAGCGAGTAGCGCCTCCGAAAGCTCGGCACGGCACACGAGCAGTTGGATGGTCAGCACCACACTCGCCCGGCCGTTTTTTGTCTGCCCAGTGCTGATGGTTACACATCAGGCATTCGTTTAAAGGCTGAGCCGGCCTAGGGGAGCACCGAAACGGGTTCAGGGTATATTCGCCACCGATATTGTTCGTGAGCAGGAATCGAACTCAGATGGTTGAGTTTCTAGCGCAGCGTGTTAACCACCGAATCACCGCTCCCCGCTTACCCCTGAGTGACAGGTAAAGAGTAGGCTGTAATAATACTCTACAATGAATTTTTTTTCACAAACTGAGTGTTGTTTCTGAATCTCCTGAAAACGTAAATGTATGATGCATTGTTTGACAATCAGTCTTGCAAAAAGATGAAAGATTTTACCTTTCTAACAATAAATACGTACTTGTGTGTATTTCCCCAACTTGATGCCTTGTGGAACGTTCTGGTGTTCAACGATCTTAAGTGTATTATTTCCAGCAATGCTACACCATTTCTATTTTTTTTCATTTGTACACTAGCAAAACGGTGCCCATCTCATCTCTTTGTCAGAACCGCTTAATCTTGTACAGGGTCTCGGTGAGCCGGAGCCTATCCCGGCAGACACCGGGCGCAGGGCAGGGATACACCCACGATGGGACGCCAGTCCATCACCAGGCACTGAGGGCAACTTTAGTCTGCCAGCCAATTAACCTATGCAGCAGCATGTTTTTTGGACTGTGGGAGGAAAACGGAGTGCCCGGCGAAAACCCACGCGGACACGTGAAGAACATGCAAACTCCACACAGAAAGGCACCCGAGCCGAGATTCGAACCCGGGGCCTACTGGGCCACCGTGCCGCCCACAAAACGGTGCCCATAGTTTTCATCATTCCTGGTTAAACTGAGACCATAAACTTCTAAAATATGTTTTTTAAACTGGTATCGGGAAGTAACCGGCAAAATCGGCACTGACAGTGCTCCTTATGAACGTGATCATGCTGGGGTCGCTACAGCACCACATATGTCCAGCCTACACAGCTTTGTATTTTTTTTTGCTATGCCTCTAAATGTATGTGTTGATATGTTTTGACATCTTGATGTATGATAATTGAGAGCCGCTATGAGCGTTCCTCGTCATCAAACGGTCATCAGAAGCCTGATGAAGCCTCCGACGAGGAAGGCGATACATCATGAAGGAGAAAGGAAGAACGCTCGACAGCGCTGTCCCGAAAGAGCAACGCTCGAAAGAGTAATTCTCTGTACCCTTGTGGTCCGCTTTTTCCACCACTGTTTGCAGGCAGGCGATGGTGTGGAGATTGAGAATGGGGTGCTGAGCCTTCCCCTGGAGCATTCCTTTGAAGTTGGTGAGACATCGCACCATCACTTCCGTCTGCCAGTGGACGTTAAAAGTCCTGGTTGCACACAAGACTTGAGTTCTACAGGTTTGGCGGGTCGCTATTGGATTCGGTTTATTTGTCTGTCAAGCAGTACTACTGGATGATGTGTTTGTGATCTTTGTACAGTCCCCATGCTCTGTGAGTCCTATGTTTTTATTCTGTATGGTCCGTTCCCTGTGTGCCTTCTGTACTTCCTGTTTCTTTCGTCTCTTATGTCCCAAGCCCTGTCTCGTTTCCTTTGTCATCTGTGTCCTGTGCTTCGTGTGCTGTGTGCTGTTTCCGCTATGACCCCAATGTCTCACCCATGTCTTTCATGTCACATCCACTGCATCGTCTGTCTCCTTTATCCCAATTTTCTGTGTGCGATTATTCCTGGGTGCTCACTACCTGGTGGAAAAACACAGGGTAGTGCAGAGGATTCGTAGTTCGACCTATGCGGTCACCATGGTTAAAACTGGGTGTTTTAACCGGGCACATACACACTGCCTGCTTCACAACCAATACACAAGATCCTGTGACGTAAGAAAAAAAAAGAGCGGACTGTGTATATGGATGTCTTCATCAAATTTAGATATATTACCGGCACATTTACTTTTATTGTAAACACCACATAATACTACCACCCTCTACTAGCGAACTATACCCATCTGTAGGCCGGTGTTGCGTACACCTTGTAGCGCATTGAGGGATGATTGCCACTGGGGTTCTCTTTAAGTCACACTGCTGTCGGAAAATAAATGGTGAAGGTGAGTTGTGATATAAGGTGATGTGTGATGCCAGAGTGAGTAAAGACTACTATAAATACGAGATTGTTATCGTTTCCATTGTTGCCGTGCGTGTAGATGGCTCGCTGATGTTTCGGCAACGCGGGACGGTGATGTGGCGACCGCAGCGTGAAAATGCAGTCTCCATCTCCCAGCTGTCCTTCCCTGATGATGAGAGAAACAAACTACGGGTGATGCAATGCAACCAGATGAACATAAACCGAAATAAAACAAACAGATAAACTGATAATGGAGAAACTGAAGTGATGCAAGATATATAATTTTTATCCTATGCCTATTTGTGTAGGAGTTTCCGTGTTTTCCTCGTGCCTGAGTGGGTTTTCACTGGGTACTCCGGTTTCCTCCCACTGTCCAAATACATGCTGCTTAGGTTAATTGACCTGCAAAGTAATTTGCCACAAAAGTGTGCCCTGCGATGTACCGGCGTCACATCCTGGGTATTCCCCCACCTTGCGTCTTGTCGGCCGGGATAGGCCCCGGCCCCCCCCAACACCCTGTACAGGATTAAGTGGGTATTGATAATGAATATTATTATCTTCTCTTAAGAAATTCATTCTTAAACCAACTATTGAAAGAACATCCGTGTGTGACCGCATGCAATGTTGGGCTAATGGCATGTGGTTGGTACCTTTGGACCAACATTGGATCGTTTCATGTTTACTGTGTAGCGTAGTGTAATGTGTAATGTATAGTGCTGTTAAATGCTTGCCGAAACACACGTATCATTGCGTGCACTGTACCGTTTGCTGAGATGCTTAACGTTTGAGCTGGGCGGTCATCAGGAAGTAGCATAACGTTTGAGTTGTGTGGTCATTAGGAAGTGGCGGAGGTGGATGGCTTATACCGGATCCGGCTGCCCATCCCCATGGGAGCAGATGGGAGCCCAGCCGACTACGTGATGACCTTCGTTAGAGCCGTGAGTCTCCTCAATGTAACTTCCAATAACCTCAATCACTGTCACTTTACTAACACCACAACATCACACTGCTGCCTAAACCTCAACATATACACCGAAGTGACGTCTTTTATCTCGTGTTTCATGATGCGTGCTTTTTTGCCGTGACCCGTCTCTTGTAGCCCAGGTGTAACCCGTGCCATGTCCTATGTTTTTCACATATTCCCACAGGCACTGGAGATTCATTGTTCCAAATATCCGTTTCTTACATGATGTGTTTTTTGAATCCTGCATGCGCACAGGCCGGTTTGTTTTTAATTTGTCCCTTGCACGGCTCATGTTTGTATCCCTTGTGGCCTTTTTGTCCTGCGTGTTCTACGTACACACCGTATGTTGTACGTGCGCACCGTGTATTTTGCGAGTCCCTTGCTACCCCATGTATTCCGCACGTTTCATCCTTCTGCATTTTCCGCATATCCTACTTGCCCTTTGAACATCCTGTATGCGCATTTACGTATCGCCTCTTGAGTGCCCTGTATCTACGCATCCTGAGCTCCCCATCAAACGATAGGCCCATTTCCTGAAATACATGCCCATTAGAAATTGTGTTGTTTATTATACGATTATTTTGTGTTCCATGTGCTATTTGTCACACTTTGTTAGTGTCTCCTATGCACATTTTCGTACATGCTTTCCATTCACATTCCATCTGGCTTTGTACCCAGTCAGTCCAACTTGTTATGCGTGTTATGTGTCCACTGTATGTCCCCTGCGTTTGTCGTGCCCAGTGCGCGTTGTTGGAGGCCCAACTGTCGGACGTGCTCACGCTACACCTGGATGTGGTGGGCGGCCTCACTGGCATCTCTCTCGAGGTGGTGCCTGGCGATTGCCATGGCTATGAGGTTGAGGACGTGGATCTGGAGAACTTCAACACGACAGTTACCATCACGGTACCAGTTGTATTGCAAGGGTGAGTGTTCCCTGCCCCCCCCTGTCCTCTTCACGGAGGTGCACACAGTGAGGGGACGGCCCTTTCGGCTCTGAGAGCAGAGAATAGTGACCTTCACAATACACAACAAATGTCTTTTTCAACGTTTGGTCTGTTGGTTTTCTGCACCAATATCCAGCTACATTTGTTGAAGCAAGAAAACTGGACAGGTTTAGCAACAATGGTGTCGAGTAATAATGCTGCAAATGATGATGTTGCCTGTCATTAGGCCGGAGACTGCATCATATATACAGCGCTTGGAGCAAGAACAGGCGCAGAGAACCAAGAACCCACAGGAGCAGAAGTCCTTCTTTGCCAAATACGTAAGACATATGCACGCACAAACACGTACACACCACTGACTCAGTGCTCAATTGAGCAAACTTTCCTGTATGAAACTTTACTATGGCAGCTTATGTAAATGTCGTGGTGCCTGCGATAGTGTGCATACATTTGTCGAGTGTGTCATCTCCCTTTTATTACACAAACACACAGTCACTGCCACAGTAGGAACCCACCCCTCCCTCCCCACTTAGGTTACTCATGCTTGTGTTATTAGTGCTGGGTGATTGTCTTGATGATATATTTGTTGAAGATTATTCCACGAAGATGGTGATGATGAGGTTCTAAACGGGATTTAAACAGGTTGCGGAGCTTTGGCTTCTCACGAACTTCCACGTGTTGCTTGTTTTGTCAGATATTTGCTAATTACGTTTTTTCTTACTTTTATGTATAGTCGGCGGATGTCCTCTTGCAATAGTTAAGTTATTGTTTGGTGGTGGTGTCTGTTTTTCATATGACTGAGTTGAGGGGTGAGCTAATGATTGTATTTTTCTTCCAGCCACAGCCATTGACCTGGGTTGAGTAAGAGAATGGGTGTGTGCATGAGGACACCAATACCTGTGCAATTATATACGCTACATTATTATACTTATACGTGTGTACTTCTATGCTTGCAAATACGATCCCGTGAAATATTGTGTACTGTTGCCCACACATTTATCTCATCTCATTCTCAGACACCGCTTAATCCTGTACAGGGTCGCGGTGAGCCGGAGCCTATCCCGGCAGACACGGCGCAAGGCAGGGATATACCCACGATAGGACGCCAGTGCATCACCGGACACTGCGGGCAATTTGGTCTGCACGCCAATTAACCTATGCAGCAGCATAGGTTAATTGCCTGGTGAAAACCCACACGGACACGGGGAGAACATGCAAACTCCTCTCAGAAAGGCAGCCGAGATTCGAACCCGGGAACTTCTTGCTCTAAGGCGACAGCGTTACCCACTGGGCCACCGTGCCGCTCACATTTAACTTTCCTCTTAAAGAAAGAGCATCACCATTGTAATATTACAGGCTGTTTTTTTTTAGATCACCAAGTATGCCGTAATTGTACCCTCATTCAGATCGTAGCATGCAACCATCCCAGATTTTATACCAGAAGCAGAAAAAATGCTATACCAACAAATGGTGCCAACTATGAAGATTTCAGTATCATTGGTTCAGTGGTTTTGACAACACCACGATTATCTCACTGAGCTATCTGATCAGTCACTGTTGAACGATATCTGCAGCTGTTGTAGACTATAGTGAATGGTAATTGAAAGTAATGTATAACCAGCAACACATCGTAAAGTGTCACATTAATAAGACATTAATGCTAGTACATTGATATTGTGTTAAATCTAGGATCAAGGTAACTTAGGGTAGTCTCTAATAGAAGGCATTACTTGATCAGGGCATTACACTGCCAGTTTTTCCTTAATACGAGGTTATTTTTTAATAGGTAATAGCTTTAGACTGGGTAACTTTGGCTAGATTGTGTAATATATTCGAATTGTGTCTCTTGTGCATAGATCAGTACTCCACTTCATGGAGTAGGGCTTAGCGTTAAATTACAGGAGAGTTGATGATAGTAGAGATTCAAAGATGAAGAAGCATGAACCTCGTACTTGACTCACATACTCAAAACCTTTTTCACCATGTGCTCTATATGGGTTTAGACAGGTACACATCTGAAAACAAGAACATGTGTACCCATCCCACACACAAATGCCTGTTTCCTCTAGCAGTGAATATCTGGAAGCCTAGTACATGTACATCTTTGACATATTTACTAATGAGCTCATCCCTTGGCGACCTTTGACCTGATCTCATAACCTGCATGAACCCTACCTCCCCAACCAATCACCACCCTCCACCATCCCCCACCCCCAATCCTTCCCCCCCATCTCCCCCTCCATTGCTTCGTCTCCACTCCCTCCCTTCAGTGGCATCTCATTTTGGGCGGTGCTGTTTTACTGATGGTGACCGGGGCCGTTAAACCGCCGCCTCCTCCGGAGGCCTAGTGTGGCTGCAGGGCGAGGACGGAGCGAGTGCCTGTAAGGGGGGAGCTTCATGAAGCTCGTGGGTGGGCGAGCGGGCTGGCAGGCATACGGGAAATCGATACTGCCCGTTTGTGGTGGTGGTGGCAGTAGTCAACACGTAACAAACACTTCCATTAATTTATCGTATGCTCGCCTGAGCTTGAAAGGTATTTAAGAGTTGTCTGCTGAAGATGTTTATCCTTTTTTTGGCCTGTGGGAATAAACAGGGGAACTCCACCAATCCGCATGTCTAAGAGTATAACACTGAAATGTAAAAATAGTTCAGCAAGCTTATTGTTTTTCTACCTAAGTTAGATGCCTTTTTTGCTCTTGTAGGTGGTCATCTCGCACATACAGTATCTATGTGATCCAGCAACCCTGCCTCCCGAGTTGATGGATTGCATTATGTGCACCCAGCATAATACAGTCGTCAAATCACACGATTCTCCAAAGTGATCAAACATTATATGACAAACCTACATTGTGATTGTCTCCACATAACTATACAAGTACCTTGGTTATCCTTGCAAAACGTTAATTTTACTGAAATGTTTCATATAGCGTAACCTGATAGTGACAAACCCCACACATGACATGTGCAAGTGTCGAATAATAATAATAATTGTATTTATAAAGCGCTTTTCACCCGAGGGTCACAAAGCGCTGCACAGAGCTGCGGTGAGAACGTCAACGACAGAAATGGCAAATCAGCAACAATAATTGACCTGCTGTGTTAATTCCCTCGAGTGCCCTTCGATGTACTGGTGTCACATTCCGGTTATAGCCCCGCCTTGCGCCCTGTATCTGCCGATATAGGCTCCGGCATCTCCCGACCCTGTACAGGATTAAGGGGGTACTGATAATGAAGTTCTTGGTGTTTTTCCATATGTAACCACTAGGTGTCGCATAATCTCCCTTTCTACGTTTATTGGTAGGAACCAGCTGTTTAAAATAGCCTCATCAGGTGGTACTCATTTTAGTAGCCACAGAGGGACGATGGGTTCATAAGATTTCTGCTGTAGCGTGTTCTCGCACATCAATCAAAACCAGATTACAGACTTCCTTTCAGAAATGTGGTGGCAGTGGTGAGTCGTGGTCGTGAGATTTTAAGGAAAACCCTAACGTTTCGTTAAACCTCATCCCAAACTCCCTCAGCTGTTGAATTTCACGCATGTAACGGTTTTTTCTGAAGTAAAATTAAATGGTTGCACATTACACAAATATAATCATTGACAAAACTCGAAATCGCTAGCCATATTGAGTTAGGAATAGGTATTAAGAAACCCTGCTCTTGATAAACATCGCATAGTTGGTGAAACAATGCTTAAAGACGTGAAAAGAGATAAAATTATATGCAAGCTTTACATATGGATGAGAAATAATTATAGTTCCATTACCATTTTCAAGCATTGGGCCAAGTATCCGAAGGATTAAATGTCGTTTCCATGAAATTAATACCTGTTTACAATCCAAATTGTACACCAATTTGCTGAAGTTCAAGTAACATTTCTGCAGTATATGTGGTGCTGCAATCGGATTGTTGAATGATGTGTGTGCCTTCCAGACGATTTATATTAGCCTTTGTTCCAACAACTCTGCATTCTCTGTAGTATTGTTATGATGGGTGATGGTGGTCCTACTGTAGTCTGTTTTCGCATTATTGCTTCATTTTTGGTCAAATCACTAATCTATTCATGAGGCCATGATCGTGGGTGAATGAACAGTTGTAAAACAATTCACTTTTACAATTTTTTGGTGAAATAATTATACATTTTCTCAATGTAACAATGCCTTTGATTTGCAGTTTTAGTTTCTAAAATTTCCTACATATTAAATATTTTTTCTTAAGTAGATACAGTTTTAACACTTATAAAACCAAACATTGGTATAAAAACTGCAAATCTACTGTAAGGGATTGCATTGGCAATTGTCTATAAACTTTCCACAATCGTGACTATAATTTATATATTTTAAAATGCATGGTGAAAAAATGGTAAGTTATAAAATGTGAACTGACAATATATTACCGGTCTTGTGTTCTAAAGTACCGTGATATAAAATATTTCCTATATGTAATTAAATTTTACGTATTGTTATTGGTAGTGATAAGTATTGTCAGTTGCAAGAAATGCAACACCCCCCCCACACACTGATGTCTACTGACAATGTAAAACAAAACCTAAAAAGGGATCCAATAATGCACTATTTAAAATGCTGCATGGTTGGTGGACGTAGAGGTGTGTAAGCCAATCATCACTGGTGGTGGGAACGTGCATATGTACTAACACTTGCTTTCACAGTTCCAAAGACTAAACACGAGATTTATGTTTGATAGTTTTGTTTCATGAAGAACTGTTGTGGTGATTGTAATGAGTGTGCAGCATCACAATTATAGTGAATCAAATTTGATTCCTGGCCATAATGCACTAAGCTTGTGGGATTCTATGTGAACGTGGTCTGGGTTTTCCCTATACTAACTTAGTGTAACTGGACACTTGGTAAGGTTTTGTGGTTAAACACAATACTAGGAGAGAGCAGCTTCATATTCAATGGTAACTTCACCAACATTCCATTGTGCAACTTACCAGCCTAAAACAGGCGGTCAAAGCACTACACACTGCAGCGTGTAAAGGTAATGGGCGGCGCGGTGGCCCAGTGGTTAGCGCTGACGCCTCACAGCAAGAAGGTCCCGGGTTCGAGTCTCTCGGCTCCGGTGCCTTTCTGTGTGGAGTTTGCATGCTCTCCCCGTGTCCGCGTGGGTTTTCGCCGGGTACTCCGGTTTCCTCCCACAGTCCAAAAGCATGCTCCTGGATAGGTTGATTGGCTCGCAATGCCCGGCGATGGACCGGCGTCCCGTCGTCGGGTGTATTCCTGCCTTACGCCCTATGTTTCCGGGATAGGCTCCGGCTTCACCGTGACCCTATATAGGATTAAGCAGTTTCAGATAATGAGATGTTGAGATATACCTACCACGTGTAATATAACCTTTTATATTAGCTTTGAATTAAAATAAGCAGCTTATAAACTGGCAGATTAGAAAGTAATGGTTGATTTACTTAATGGTTGAATTGCATACATGATTCCATTCTGAATTTGTAAATTCAGATTTTAAATTAGCATTTTTCTTCTGCTTAAATGCTTTTGGAAAACACTGAAAAAATATCTGCCACGTAATGAGGAATGTGGAAGGGGTTTAAATTGTGAACGTTTATGATCCATGAGTCGGCTGTACAGTGTCATGAACATCTTTTTCATGAGGAAAGGCTGAGCAATTGGTGTGCACATGACTGTAAAACTCAGGCATTCCGACATTATTAAAATATTTTCTCCTAACATGTTTTTTTCATTTTGTTGGCCGAATTACTAAGGGGTGTGGGTACACTGTGTACTCTTGTCAAACTGAAATTTGCAATAGAAGCCAAAAAACATTTTGTAGTTTGCATTTCTCTAAAACTTACCAAGGCAAGTAGCATAGTTTAATGTTGTCAGGGCCAATTTTTTCATTGGGTATTTTTACTCTGACCTGAGCATCCCATCAAGCTAACCCTTACATTCAGGGTCTATGCGTTGCAGTCAATATTAACAGCGTTATTGGCATGGGCAAAGTTTGGACGAGATTAGTTGCACAGCTGGTTATTGTTCATGCGCATAACATGGTGATCTGTCGTGTGTTTGTGTTGTTGCAGTGGATGTACATAATCCCCATAGTCCTGTTTTTGATAATGTCGGGTGCGCAAGACCCCGGCAACCAGGGAGGTGGTAGTGGTGGTGGCGGCGGCCGGGGATGACGGTGACTGTCTGCACTGCTAAAAACACTAACACCTATTGTGTGCACACACATCAAATCAACCTGTGGATTCTATATAAGCATTCGTTTATATTCATGTCTATAGACATGACAAAACCACCAGATGTTGCAAAAGACAAGTACTGGGGTACACGCACATTCAATTAATATGTGCAAACATTACCCCTAAACTCACACAATAAAAATGTTGAGTTATGTGAAATATCTCACTATTAATGAAAGTACATTTAAATAATGGGACAGACAATGATAAGTTCACTCAACCTATGCATATTTGAGCACATGTGAACATGAGCAAAAAACTGCTAACATGTTTACCAAGATCATATCCAGCTTAGATATCTAATGAACCTTTAATGGAAATGGATTCGTACTTGCAATACCTACATGGTATTGTGCTTATAACGGATTGTTTTCTATGTTGCAAATGAAGCCCACAGCTAGTACAGGTACTGTGTTCATTGTTAAAATTAGGACTTATTTAAACAAAGCCCAAATTGACATTTCATAGAATTGCAACCTTCAATCATAATCAAATTGTGGATGTGGCAAATTGTTACATACTCGAGGAACATGGTGACTTGCTAAAAATACAAGCTGCAGACATAGTTTCACACATGGGACGTGCATTACCATAAATAGGAAACCTGTATTTATGCATACGTCAACCCAAATGTTTCAGATATGTCCACTTGTATAAGCAATCATGCATATAAGAAACCGGAAGCTGTACATATGAACTGTTGGTGCAATGTCAAGCTTGATGGAATTAAATCACAGCCAATCTGATCACATAAATCACTTTGAACAACGATTTTTCATGTCTGATCATCAATGGCAGTGGCATTCTATGATCAAGATTGTATAATTACTGTTAGCATAATAACCGTGGTAGTAATTTATTCAATGTAAACATGAATTTTAAATTAAAAATTTCGATGGTCATGTCCAGGTAGGTATGCAAAGTGTAACAACATTTTTTCCTAGCATTCCATTTTGGAAGTGTGAATGTGCTGAAATATATTAACAATGTTGTCAGGCTGTGATCCACTTTCAAGACAACTATTTAATTCTAATCTGTTTCAAACAAAAATACAGACATAAAGTCATGTACAAACGCCCAGACACGTTATTCAATAAAACTTTAATGTCGTCAATGCATTAAACATGGCTGAATTATCCACAACAACTTGACATTAAAGTAAATTTAAACTAGACTGCAGGCACTGAACATTCTTTTAAAACTTGAAACTGAACAGCTTATGGCATAGATGATAATGACGGAGGGGTGAAGGGTCATGTACTGGATGGCATTAAAAACTAAAATAGCCGTGGCGATTTTTTTAAACTTGTGGAAAACAGTTGTGGCCAATATAATTCCACCGGCTGCTTGGATTTGGACCCATATACCCTATAACCATCGCTCACTTGGTTGTAAAGGTTTACACTTTGGCCAATAAGAGCTTGTACTCTGTCAGCTGTATTTACCATAGGTGATTTTGACTGTCTCTATGGTAATAACTGATGAACCCCAACACATCTTAGTTTTCAGGAGGTCTCAATAAACTACTGTAACAAATGGCATTATCATGTACTAAATAGTTGCTTATATCTGCTATGTTGGTATTGGAGAACATGGAAATATATATGAACGTCAGAATTGCTCACAATTATTTCGTTAAATGGCAATAAATGAGGCTGCTAAGTTGGCCTCTATAAATGAAAAACAAGCTTGTTAGACAAATATGGATATGTGTTGGAGGCGCAACTGAAAAAAGCAGAATATATATACTTACGTTACTTATTAATTAAATAAAAGAAGACCATGTTGGACTACCTATCAAAAATGTATTAATTCATTATCAATATCCACGTAATCCTGTACAGGGTCACGGGGGGGGGGGGGGGTCAGAGCCTATCCCGGCCAACATAGTGCAAGGTGGGGGAATATCCAGAATGTGACGCCAGTACATCGTAGAGCACACTTTTTGGGGCAGTTTACTCAGCAGGTCAATTAACCCAGGCAGCAGCGTGTCTTTGAACGGTGGGAATAATCCAGAGTACCTGGCAAATACCCATGCAGGCATGGGGAGAACCCGTGAACTTCGCACACAAAGGCAACTGAGCTGGGAATCAAGCCCGGGACTTGCTGTGAGGCAACAGCGCTACTCGTTGCACCACCACACTGCCAAATAAATACACTTTTTTTGTAAGGGAAAGTATCTTAATGGTTGCTCAGAATGTCAAGTCACAATTGCAGTTTTGCTGGACTACTACAATCATTATAACGATGTAGGTTTTCACGGCTCGATGCATGATGATTGCTTCGAAAAGCTGCTCTCTCGGGACAGCCGTGTCGATCGCTCCCTCTCCTCGCGAAACGTCGCGAGGAGAGGGAGCGATCGACGGGGAGTTTTACCAACAAAAAGAGGGTGCAGCAATGGGATCACCAGTCTCACTCGCAGCAGCCAACCTATAAGCAGTTTTGAGAAGGAAGCCATAAACTCATCTACACTAAAACCTACCCACTGGTATCGATACATTGATGACACATTCGTCATATGGCCACACGGAAGATAAGCTTGAGGAATTCCTTGGTCATTTAAACTCCATACACCCAAACATCAAGTTCACCATGGAAATAGAAGAAAACGGCCAAATTCCATTCCTGGATGTACTGGTGAAGAGAAACGCAGAGGGGACGCTGAGCCACACTAAACGGGAAGACAACACATACGGACAGGTATTTACACGCGGAGTATCACCATCACCCATAACAGAAACGGGGGATACTGCACACGTTAGCCCACCGGTCAAAAAAAATTTCAGACAACATCTAAGAGACGAGCTACAACATCTACAACAAGCACTAGCGAGCAATGGATATACAAAAACATCCAACGTGCCATAACAAGAGAACGTAGACAGAAACAGCAAAAAAAATGAAGATCTCAAGACCCGCGCTTTCCTGCCATACGTGAAAGGCACCACAGACAAAATTATCAAATACCTCGAAAAATATAAAATAAAAACAGTCTTCACAACCCACCAGAAGATACAAGACATACTCAAATCACCTAAAGACCGACTACCGTTACAGACAGAAGGCATATATTGCATCTCTTGCAGCAACTGTGAGGAAGTATACATCGGACAAACAGGAAGAAGAATAGCCACAAGAAAAAGAACACGAGGCAGCAGTACGTTTGTGGCACACGGATAAATCAGCTCCCGGCGGTGGACTGGCGTCCCGTCGTCGGGTGTATTCCTGCCTTACGCCCTGTGTTTCCGGGATAGGCTCCGGCTCACCGTGACCCTATATAGATTAAGCGGTTTCAGATGAGATGAGAGATGAGATAAATCAGCAACAGCAACACATAGTGTAGATAAACAACACAATCGATTTTAATAAAACACGAATACTAGCAGCCATCTGCCATAAAGGTCCAAGATTAACTCGTGAAGCAATTGAGATTCACAAGACAAAAAGGACCATGAATCGAAAATAAGAAATTTATATAAAGCTCAGCCAATCCTGGAGGCCAGTTATTGAAGTAATGCACAGATATAGAGCTATTGGGTGTGGACATCAGAGGGGGATTGCCAGGTGTGAGAGGTTCTTTCATGAGATGCAAATTAGGTGACTAGCCACAGACAAAGCAGGAGGGGGTTATCTGGGGTGTAAATAAGATGAGATTAGTGTTAATGTGATACACATGTAGACCCCACAAGAAAAGATGACTCGACACATACATAGTACCCACGTATGTAAAGGAGCAACAGGCACTACACACACATACTGCGCCCGAGGATGCCTCAACGTGAGGCGAAACGTCGCGAGGAGAGGGAGCGATCGACGCGGCTGTCCCGAGAGAGCAGCTTTTCGAAGCAATCATCATTACTACAATCATTACTCTCATTGTTTCATTAAGGACTTGACTTTATAACCTGTAAGTACCAATTTTGATTTTTTTTTTAAGTGGGGGAGATGACCCTGGTACAATTGCAACATATTGTCCTGCTATACCGCAGAAGTGATCACAAGTGAAATTGAATAATGAAAGTGCAATATAGCGACAAGTGCAGGAAATTATCACATTTGAAAGGTCACAACATTACTGCAGTCAGGACCAGAGCAATGTTAGCGATAAGTGGTAAGGCAGTTGGTGTCAACGCCAGCCAAAGTTGCTCATATGAAGGGTTCAATGTTATATCTTCAATCATTAGGGATTTAGGAAATATTAGCAGTATAAGCTCTAATTGGGTAGAGGTGATTCACTTAATGCATGAATATATGAATGTTCAGAAGGTGTTTCTGGTAGTTGCCATAATTGTTAATGGAAGACCATAAAACAAACAGGAATTGTGGCGTGCCAAATTCCTACATGAAGGCAATGCAATTTTTAAAACTTAAACTTATGAGAGCACTGATGTAAACAGTTTCTCCAATATAATTGTAAGTCTTAACTCTATGTTGGAAAGATGAGTTTTTTGGAACCTACAAGGTCTGACAATGCTGGTCATAGGCTATCGAATATCAGCAGACTGAGCCGTGCTTCATATTTTAATTGGGAGAATGTCAGAAACACTCGACTTTGACCACTGCGCAACTACGCTACAAGAACAATATGTGCATTATTGGGAAAACTTATATGGGATAAACTGGCATATCCAGTATATATCCTAGACTTAGCCTCTTACAACTTGCTTATATTTAAATCACTGGTAAAGCAATATGCGAAACTGTTTGTTACAAAGCTGTGCAAGTGGTCTAGTTTTGACTGAAGAATGTTGTTGGCATCAGGAAGCCTGTCGG
Organism: Mordacia mordax; assembly: GCA_036362905.1. Lineage (NCBI taxonomy): Eukaryota > Metazoa > Chordata > Hyperoartia > Petromyzontiformes > Petromyzontidae > Mordacia > Mordacia mordax. The sequence continues at coordinate 13,912,662 of JAZEWT010000019.1, read as the reverse complement.
CAAACTGATTGTAAAGAAACGCTGAAGAAATAGTTGGTCATATCAATGCTAACACATTTTCCCTGGAAATTTACTTTTGTCGAAATAAAACATCTCAAATGGGTCCTTTTTATCATAAGGCAAAACAAATCCTTGTAAAAACAGCTTTCAGTGTGGGAAATGACATGATACAAAGTTATAATTTCAGAAACATTCTATTGGGGCAACACGGTAGCACAATGGGTAGTGCTATCACCTCATAGTAAAAGGCCTCTGGCTCGATTCCCGGTTCGAGTGTCTGTGTATGGATGTGTGGAGTTTGCGTGTTCTCCCCATCTCCGCGTGGGTTTTTGCCGGGTACTTCGGTTTCCTCCCACCGTCTAAAGACACACTTCTGCCTCGGTCAATTGACCTGCTGAGTAAATTACCCTAAAGTGCCCTGCGATGTCACGGCGTCACATCCTGGATATAGCCCTGCCTTGTGCCTGTGTCTGCCAGGATAGGCTTTGGTCCCCTACGACTTAGTACAGGATTAAGCAGGTATTGACAATGCATGCATGAATTCCATTGGCCTGTATATTAGGTGATCCCTCATGTTGTGAAAATATTAGTTCATTGCAAAGAAATTATTTTACACATTTTTACAATTGTTATACCTAACAGGTGGACCGGAGGCTAGCAAAACTATCCATCTTGCAACTTACAAACCTGAGTTCAGGTAAATTTGGTTGCCAGTGTTCAAACAATCTGGAATACCACTTATTTAATGATATACCAACCAGTGGTTTGGGAAGGTTAAGTGAAAAGAACTCATGCTTTATGAGCTAAATTTAGTTACCAAGATGTGTCTATGGAAAAGAATGGTTGCCACCAGAAGAATGTTTACACTGTTTTAGAAATTATCAAATTATTCATCACTCAAGACGAATTATCAGCATTGGTATACATATTTAGAATATACTGAGTTTCTGTTTTATACAAAGCAGTATATATCAACAAACTTTGCATTAAAATGTTTTGAAACGTTACAATTTCTTGTTGAGATGTACATCCACAGCACCCTTGTCTACCCACTACCACAACACTTAAACAGGTTTTCTCGAATAACTTTCCTTGAGAGGAAAGGCAGCCGCTGCACATGGAAGTTTCAGACAAAAAGGTGTAAAAGGCAACAGCATCAATCGCAAAGAGGAACATTTGCATGAACGTGCATCATGTTTCGGTTCAGTGTATTCCTTTTGGAGAAATTTCCGAGTGCAATGCGTTGAACGAACTCACCAAACCAGGATCGCATGTGGTCAAACGCTGCTAAAACCTGAAATCTAGAAGGGAAAAAAGCCAAATCTGTGGATTTAGAATATACGGTACATAAATTGTATATGACCAACATCTGGCTACAGTATAGCAAGTGAACTGATTTAAACTATGCTATGATCTTTTTACATTTTATGTATTTGAAATATGCTAGTCATTCTCCAACAATGGAATGGTCTTCCCCCAAAATATTCAAGCTACAGGTCTGTTAACTTCTGCACTTCTATTTACATAACTTCTTACCATTTATTGCACTAAGAACTTTAATGGCAAGGTGATGTTTTGCAGTATTTTTAGATGCAGGGTCAATATCGCCCTTCAACAGTTACCCCTGTCATGGGAAGCTTCTGTTTATAAAAAATAAAACAGACCACTCCTCTGGGTCCAAATAGCATCTGGCAGCATATTAGACTGCGGACGTGCGTGTGGTGTTGACCTGTACTGAGCATATGTTGATACACGCCTGAAGTTGGTTGAATAGAAGACAAAATCTCTGGCAGTTCCAACAAATTTCCAAAAGTATAAGATCTTAACCTACAAGAAAAAGCTATGCACTTTTGTGGCGTTCACTTGAGGTTAGTGTGGGACTGATTCAAGCTCTAACTAGTTTTGGATTCAACTTACAGTACAAACTACGGTTAGACCACATCACTCTAAATAAGGTCAAGGTTTAAAAATATACATTAAGTATTTTTTATATGGAGAGTGTTATTTATACATATTTGAAATTCTTGTAACTGTCACGAGTCAGAATTGCTAATGCGAGGTACGTTTTTGGTCACAAGTACCTCTCCTCACACCTACTTACCTAGTACAACATGGACTGTAGAGACTTGCGTACACTTGCCATCTCTTGCTGTTGCTGCATACAAGAACAGGATGCACATACAAGTAAAATATCATTTCCAAACTTGAACAGTAGCAAAAATAATCAAAAAGAACATCCAAAGGAAGACCTTCCCGAAAACGTATTAAGACGTCAATGAGACTTCCTGGCTATATTTTTCAGAAATGAATTTAATAAAGTTAATACCCAATTGCCAAACGGAAAGGAACATTTCAATATTGAGACTATGTATGTGGGGAGGCAAAACTATTTTTTAAGGAAGATATTTAAAATCGTTGAATTAAACACAATAAACTAACTTTAAAATATAATGCTCACTTTAAAATCTGAAGTACATGCTAACTAAATGATACAGTATTGATAAAAAAAATGCAGTAATTGTTAATTACATTTTAAAATACAGATTCAAGTGCGGTCTGCATTTATGTTAAATATCTCACATTTCAAAGACGTTACACCTTTTATTTGACAGGGTAGTGGTGCAATGGTCTGTGTAATACACTGTGAAGCCGGCAATATGCATTCATTATTCTCAGCCATAGCTGATATCAGTGGTGAGTGATATCTGAACTATTCCTAGCTGCCTCCAAATCCTCTGCACTGATCAGCGTGGCATACAGCTCCAAAGACGAACACGATATAGCCTTTTAACTAGCATTGAATTGACAAAGGGACTGTAAATCAGCATTGAAGAATGCGCTCATTTTCTGTTTCCAGCCCTGAATTCCTGGTTGATAGTCTGTCATTCCTGTGTTAAGAGGCGAGCTTATCGTTAAGACAATAACTATTGACATCCGCATAAAGTGGTAATTATTTTATCGACCCCAAAGGAACGATGGAGCAATCAAATCAGGTACGAGGTGAGTTTGTTTAGCTACAGGAGTGTGAAAGCTGACAACGGCTTGGGGAAGCCTTTATTCAAGTGAATTCACTACAGTAGACGATATGTTTCACAAGATGTCACATGGCACATATCACGAGAGGTCATCACATGCTGAGTTGTGCATATGCATGGAAAGTGACCTTGTCTATATCAACCTTGTCTTTTCTATTGCTGGATTTTAATGCTAAGTTCAGGAGATTCCTCGGACTCATTTGGTGAATATTAGCTCAGGTTGGTTCCTAATGGCAAAACAACTTTAGAACAATATTAAATTCACATAGAATAATGTATATGCGTTATCATAACCCCCTACCTACAGACAGAGCTGTGTTAAAAAGTATAATTCCGTGTTTTCCTATTTCATAAATAGAGTGGAGCAATATAAACACGGTGATGATTAGGCCAAGCTTTTATACAATATTAAAGTTAATGTCGACGTCACAATGCATAATGAAAGGGTAACCAACCGTGTCCATAAGCAGCTTTTTCTGTAGCAAGGCCATATCCTTGCGGAGTTCACTCTGAACACAAGGCAGCTGCTGGTTGTGAGAACCATCTAGATCTTCCAAGTTCTGGAAATCAGAGATACATCGATCTGCAGTAGAACCAACATTACCTGTAGTAGTGCAATAAAAAACGTTATTATTGTTGATTTGCCATTCATGTTGTTGCCAACAAGCCGTTATTTCCACAACTCTGTACAGCGCTTTGTAACCCTTGGGTGAAGAGTGCTCCTGAAGTACAAGCATTATTATTGCTGGTGTATGCTAGTAGTATGCAGTTGATAGGGCTGGTGAGGGAGCTAGACCTTTGTAAACAGGGAAACCCATAACAGCATCACAAATAAGATCTTCCACCTCATGAGATGCATTATCAATACCCAATGAATCATGTACATGGTCGCGGGGGGCCGGAGCCTATCTCATTCGACAGAGGACAAGGCAGGGGCATTCAACCAGGCAAATTTAAAGTCCCTTGCCACCTTTGTCACTAATCTCTTCAATAACATGCTTGACTCCGGCATCGTTCCCCCACTATTCAAATGTACTGCAGTTATCCATCTTCTCAAAAAAACCTGGCCTTGATTGCAACATTTGTGATAATTATAGCCCCATCTCAAATTTACCATTCCTCTCTAAGGTCCTTGAACGTGCAGTAGCCATGCAACTCCAGAAACACATCCTTAATAATGACCTCGATCCTTTTCAATCTTGAGTTCAGATTCGGCCATAGTACTGAAACTGCTCTGGTCAAGGTAGTTAGTGACCTTTTTGCTGCTGATGAAGGCTTGCCAAGTATTCTTGTCCTCCTGGACCTGGGCGCTGCCTTTGATACCACTGACCACCTTACCTTACTTGAGCAAATGGAGGGTATAGGTGTTCTGGCTGTGCCCTGCACTGGCTGAGCTCCTACCTCTCCGACCGGAAGCAGTTCTTCAGCCGCAGAGGACATAACTCAGAGATTCATCTCGTTTTGTCTGGAGTTCCTCAGGATTTAGTCATCGGCCCACTGCTCTTTAGCATCTACATACAACCACTTAGCCTTATCGTGGACAGCCTCAGTCTCAGCTACCATTGCTATGTTGATAACATCCTAATCTATATCGACGCAAAGCCATCCATCAAAGCGTCTGGTCTTTACATGTTGTCCTCACTGTCAACTGTGAAGACCTGGCTCAATTAAAATTTCCTAAAACAAAATGGCGACAAAACAAAAGTTTTGTTTGTCGGGACCCCGAACCAATTGTCCATGGTTGAATGCATCTCATTGATGCTTGATGACCAGACGACTGAAGTTGCGAAGGCAGTCCGGAGTTTAGGAGTGAGTCTTGATTCCTCACTCAGCTTCGAGACACACATCAACAAGGTGACAAAAGTAGCCCAATTCCATCTCAGAAACATCGCCAGACTGTGCAACATCCTGTCACCCTCTGATGCTGAGAAGCTAATACACATCTTCATCTCTTCACGAATCGACTATTGCAATGCACTACTTTGACATCCCTACCTACCTGATCAATCATCTCCAATGTGTGCAGAATGCGACTGCTTAAGTCCTGACTCGCACACCCATCCATGATCACATATCCCCAGTACTGGTGTCTCTCCACTGGTTACCGGTTAAATATAGGGTTGAATTCAAGATCCTCCTTCTCACCTACAAGGCTCTCAATGGCGCTGCTCCGACATACATCCGTGACCTACTTCAGGCACCCTCCTCAACACGACAACTTAGATCTTTCAATACGGGCTTGCTGCATGTGCCCAGGTCGCACCTCCATTCAATGGGCGATACAGCCTTTTCGCGTGCGGCTCCCAGACTCTGAAATGCCCTTCCATTGGAAATTCGGTCAGCTAAGTGCCTGGGCACCTTCAAATATCGTTTCAAGACTCACTTGTTTCGTAAGGCTTTCAGTGTTCTCTGGCTATGACTGGTGATTGGCTCACTGTTGTTGTCCTGGGATGATCGCTCACTGCCGACCAGTACCTGCTCAAGAACAATTATTCTTTCCTTCATTTATTGAACAATTATTTTTATCGCTTATTTTATGTCCTCTAAATTATAGCCATTATTTGACTTTCAATTGAACAGCTCTGATGTTGTAAACACACGCCGTTCGATCCACAGCTCAGATTTTTTACAACAAAAACGTTATTGTTGTTGAATTGCCGTTCATATGTCGTTCTTGTTGCTGATATGCCATTCTCTCCACAGCTCAATGCTTAGTAGCTCAGGTGGAGCTGTTTAAGCTATGGGTATATTGCATTGTCCTGAGCTGACTGCCTTTTGGCATCATCTGGCTAACACTGACAATGAGACTCAAAAGAAAGCCATGTCTGGTGTAGGCCAATCAGTTTGAAGGACAATGCGTATGTTATCAAAGCTTCCTGTTTGCATATTTTGCCACAAGTATGTGTGGCTTTTGCGAACCAGACACATTGTGAAATGTGTCTATTATGGTGTCTTAAGATCTTAACATATGTATAATTGGCAGCAATGGTAAAAACCTGTTCTACTTATTACATAGGTACACTGGCAAAAAGTACCGATAGCTTAAACAGCTCCACCTGAACTACTAAGCACTGATATGGCATTGTCCTGAGCTGACTGCCTTTTGGCATCAGCTGGCTAACACTGACAAATAGGCTCAAAAGAAAGCCATGTCTGGTGTAGGCCAATCAGTTTGAAGGACAATGCATATGTTATCAAATGCTTCCTGTTTGCATATTTTGCCACAAGTATGTGTGGCTTTTGCAAACTAGACACATTGTGAAATGTGTCTATTATGATGTTTTAAGATCTTAACACGTGTATAATTTCTAGCAATGGTAAAAACCTGTTCTACTTTTTACATAGGTACACTGGCAAAAGTACCCAGAGTATAAGAGCCTTGGGAAAATGCACATGACCTTACTCTCTTGCATGAGCAACAGTTTGCACTAAGTCACCCGTGGATATTTAAGTAACAGCATGGGTCCTAACTTTGGAAGATGACCATTCTCTATTTCTGCAGGGACAGTGGACAAGGTGCTACACTAGGATGTTAAAATGTACATGAGGTAGTTTTAATTCGAAGGTTTTTGTGACCAATGTTCTCAATTAAATCCATTTTTATGGGTCTGGTGGAGGGTTAAACGACACGATTTTTTGTGTAACCTGGCCCAGAGAAATGGATTTCATCGGTACATTAGGTTGGTCTGCCTTTGACAGTGAACTGGAAGACGTCCAAGGTCCGTATTAAAATAAAGTTATGTGTGTCTGCTTAAGGCATGTGCTTAAGGATTTGCACATTTGTTTTGGAATGTTCTATAGCTATTGAAGTGGACCTACCCAATTGGGTCGTTGGATTTAAGGGATCGTCAGTGTCTTCACACATACTGTGGTCGAAAATGTTCAGGCCCCATGCATGCATCACAATCAGGTATTAATTATACACGGTTACAATGTCAGTGATCTGTGCCTCCCCAAAGTCGACTTAGCCCAAAATAAGTACCTTGAATAGTGTGGTCACCATCAGCACAGGGAAGAAAAAAGGCGAATAAGTGTGGTGCTGACTATCATAGTTTAGTACTTTTACTAACACTTGCCTCATCATTCAATAATGATAAAAGTGAGGAACTTTTTGTTTGACAAAAATACACATTCCTGGGTTTAGGTCATGAGTTAAAAATCTTTACACAAACATAAAAATCCTGGCTAACTGAACGTACCTTGACGTAGCGCGTATGCAGTTCCTGGATGCTCTTGAGGCGCTGCGCTTGCACGACGCGTGCTTGCTGGAACAACTTCTGTTGTTGGCGCACCATGTTCTACAGACAAAATATGGGAGTGGTGGATGGATAAAGTTGAAAAACCTTTACCATCTAACTCAACATACACTATGAATTACATTTTACACGTGAAACATACCATGACGTTCTAGTGTTTTTATTATACATTATATTACATATTTAAATTTATATAGTTTGAAAACAATGTTATGTTTCATCTCTCATCTCATTATCAGAAACCGCTTAGTCCTGTACAGGGTCGCGGTGAGCCGGAGCCTATGCCGGCAGACAGAGGGTGCAAGGCAGGGATATACCCACAATGGGACGCCAGTCCATCAACGAGCAAGTTAGTCTGAAAGCCAATTAACCTATGCAGCAGCATATTTTTGGACTTTGGGAGGAAGCAGGAGTGCCCAGCAAAAACCCACGTGGACATGGGGAGAACATGCAAACTCCACACAGAAAGGCACCCGAGCCGAGATTCGAACTCGGGCCCTTTCTTGCTGTGAGGCGACAGCGCTACCCACTGGGCGGCATGTTATGTAAAATATATAATTCATGTTTTGTACAGCCGACCTGGTCCAGCTATGTGCAAAATCCAGCTAGTTGGAGTATTACTGAATTAAATTAGAATTTCTGAAACTTTTAAAGGATTTTAAACAACCATCCAGTGCATGAACAGTCCATGCCCTGTACAGTGTCGACACATATTCCTCCCTAGCATCATGTTGTGCACAAATGAAGGCCACATTTTTTGTAGAAAAAGTAATACAGTAAATCTGGAATTTGTCCTCTAATGAATGCCAATTCGAGAGGACAACGGGTTATCCGTATGGTTTTTATTTTATGAAGGCATGTATTGATATTCAAAACCCCTCAATACTCTACATTAAACACAGCCCCAAACAACTGTGGTGTAACATCAAGAACGCTCATAAAATGTATCTCAACACATCAGTTCATTAATGTAACCCGTCTTATCCGAACATTGACTTTGCAGATTCATGAAACCACGTACCCAATGCCCTTATCCCACCCCGCCCACTCAAGTGGCACACCACGCGCCCCGTCAAGCATTGACCTTTTCTTTAGTGCATATACGCTGTTCAGCCGAAGGGCTGTACTGTAGGGTTATTGGATGGTTTCCAATCAAAACGGCAAAACAATGCTAACAAAAGTTCATTGCAATGCTTCTAAATGCAATCTGCACTCGGCCGCAATCTTGGGAAGGGTTAGGAATGGATGGCACAAGCAGCCTTGGTAAAAATAACAATACTTTAACATTGTAACCAAAGGATGCTTGATGTATAATCACATACACATTTTTGTTTATTCCACAGGGAGATTTATATTGAGGTTTCCCTGAAATGTTATTGTTTAGTTCCTTCCTAAGACTCCACCTAGACCCACCAATCACCTCCTCTCCATTTTAGTTTGGGCGCCATTGCATCCAGTATTTCTCATCTCATCTCATTATCTGAAACCGCTTAATCCTATATAGGGTCACGGTGAAGCCGGAGCCTATCCCGGAAACATAGGGCGTAAGGCAGGAATACACCCGACGACGGGACGCCGGTCCATCGCCGGGCATTGCGGGACAATTTTAGTCTGCGAGCCAATCAACCTATCCAGGAGCATGCTTTTGGACTGTGGGAGGAAACCGGAGCACCCGGCGAAAACCCACGCGGACACGGGGAGAGCATGCAAACTCCACACAGAAAGGCACCGGAGCCGAGAGACTCGAACCCGGGACCTTCTTGCTGTGAGGCGTCAGCGCTAACCACTGCGCCACCGCGCCGCCAGTATTTTCTTCCCTTAACTATCACACTCCCAAAGTAATTTCCCCTAAGATTTTCATCAACTGTGCCCTTGTCCTTTAAACTTTATCAGCAAAACCCAATAATGCATATATCCCTTCAACACCTATTGATGTTTCCTCCGATATTGTAAAAGTGTATATAATCCTGCAATAGCATGCTCATGTAACTCCAGTGGGAGAGCTTCGAGTAGAGAGCTGGAAAACGACCTTATAGGGTATTTTTCCTTTGCCTTCTACAGTCAAGAAAACTTGGCACAGAAAGCACACCAATACTTCATCCCACCACGCGTGAGCTGCCAATCGACTGTTATGTACCCATGTATAGTGTTGGGCACGGTGGCGAAATGAGTAGCGCCGTCACCTCATAGCAAAAAGCTCCCCGGTTAAAAACCCGGCTGGGGTGCCTTTCCGTGTGGAGTTTGCGTATTCTCCTAGTGTCGACGTGGACTTTCACTGGGTACTCCAGTTTCCTTACACTGCCAAAAGACAAACAACTAGCGAGGTTAAGTGGCCTAAGTAAATTGCCCCCACTGCCGTGATGAACTGGCGTCACATCCTGGATATAGCCTCGCCTTGCACCCAGTGTCTGCAGGGATGGACCCTGACCCCCCATAATCCTATAAAGGATTAAGCGAGTATTAATTATGATACACAGAAGTGGGTTGACAAATAAGCTGCCCATTATTTCAACTGCCGTACTGAGAGATTGATTCGGATCCCTGACTCTGAATGGAAAATCCAATGGTAACCATTACACCATGAAAGTATTATCAATATTGTATACACCTTAGATATAAATTTCAGAATGTATTTGCAGCATGATATATGCCCATGACATGGCCTAATGCTATGTTTCACCTGAGAGCAGTATATTACAGTTGGGGAAATACATCACATTCATAAACTACATATCTTTTAATTGTTCAGAGTATTTACAAAAATAATAATTTGGGATATGTAATGATTGTATTCATGATCACACAGCATGTGCCTGATTGTGCATTAGATTACAGGCACTTATGAGCGGTTTCAAAAATATCCACATCGCAGTCCAAGGAATCTAAACACTTACTACAGATTGACGTGAGCAGTAAACACATGTCTGATAACTCAGCACAAACCACCTGAGTATACATCGTTTAGGCTTTCATATAACCTTCAAATCACAATCGTGCCCTATGCAATGTTATTTGATCTGTAGATGTACTGTACATTTCGTTTTAGCTCTGCATTGTTATGCAAGGTTGCAGCAGTTACAACTTTAAGAACTGAAAACTAGTAGACCCTTCAAGTTACAGAAGAGTAATACTCTGATCCCCAACTTCGCAATCCTTCCAATCATTACCATTTTCCTGCTGTTTTATTACATGTCAATCGCAATGTGACTTTAATCATTTATATTGCATTTATATTGCAAGCATCCTTGGCAACAGTTTTTGTAATGTATAGTATGTGGTAATGGTTTTTCACAATACGCATTGTTTTTATGTTTAAGACTAGCTGAGCGACATCCCCTCCTCCCCTCTGCAACAACCACCCTCGCTCACCTGGCACCCACCCGTTGGCCCTATCCACCCGTACCCCTAAACTCACACGGTCCCCCCCCACCTACTCCCAACCACGTATGTGCCTCCTGCAAGATGTTCCACCGATACGCCCGCCCCCATCCTCACGAGGTGCACCCTTGACTAGTTCTACCCCTGACTGTGCCCCTCTCCCCACACTGAAATGTTCACTCCCTCATCCGTGTATTCCCACCATGAGCTTTTCTTCCTGATCCTTGGTCTTGTGGATATCATTCTCCCACTGCTGCAAAACGCCAAATATTTGGCGGCCAAACTCTTCGCTCACTTTATGCCTGCAACGCAGAATTAAATATGTATAATTTTTAAACATTTAAAGTTACAAAGACACTACATTCTTACTTTGTTCATTATGCACTGTGTATTTTTAATGTCACACACAAAAACGCATGCAATGGTTAGTCAGTGGATCAGCTTGATAACATTATGACCCTAACATTATTGTGTCTTGGCTGGTCATATCTCTTTTTGCAAAACAGCGGATCAGTTGGAATACGAGAATGATACACAATGGGCAGGAGTCTTTGTACTATTTCTAAGTCCCAAAATGGCATCAAGCTATTGTTCTGGCAGAATCATGGTTGATTACAGAATTTTCACTCCTCAGGGCCAAAATCAAAACCCAAAGGTATCAACATGTCCTGAATGATACTGAGTCACCCTGGATTGCCTATGGCTTGCTAAGTAATTTGAGATATCAAAATTTCTCATAAGAGCCATTCTTGCATGATAGCTGTGACTAGCATTTTGCCTTCAAGAATGCCTCAAGATGACTCCAATGTCGGAGGGGAATCGCCGTGACAGAGACAGAAGGAATGCTCGTCACGTCTACATCAACACACATCCATCAACTCCCAAACTGTCTGCCGAATTGCAAGCTAGATTATTCAAAAAATTATGTTTTAATAGAAATGAATGGCTGGAGATCTTAGAACGGCACTCGATTTCCCAAGCTTCTAGCTGGTTTTGAACATGAGGCCATGGTTACCTTTCCTGCCGCTGTGTTTTCCAGACGTTTTCTATCTTCTGATTGCTGCTTTTAAGTGAAGCCTTTGTGAAAATCTCCAGTCGCTTTCTCTTGGCCTGCACTGCTTTGCTGATGTCCGCTAGTGTTAATTTGTGCAGGAAGTGCAAAAAAAAAATTCTCTTATTGATTATCGTTAATGCACTGATCACAATGCAACAACTTTTAGTATAACCCTAAAAACATGTACACATGGTTGTCTAAATATAACTATTAATCTATCTTACGAGTTGAAGATTTAAGTTGGCTACTAATTACATTTTCACATAATGATCAAAACGCACTGCCAGCTATGCCTTCATGAAGTCACGTTGATTTCATATTTTACCCCACCTGATAAAATGTAATTGTATGAAAATTAGTCAAGTGATTCAGCATGGTTTTAGATTCTCGTAATGTATCTTGAAGGGCAGCACGGTGGCTCAGTGGGTAGCGCTGTCGCCTCACAGCAAGAAGGTCCTGGGTTCGAATCTCAGCTCGGGTGCCTTTCTGTGTAGAGTTTGCACATTCTCCCCGTGTCCGCGTGGGTTTTCGCCGGACACTCCGGTTTCCTCCCACAGTCCAAAAACATGCCGCTGCATAGGTTAATTGGCTTGCAGACTAAATTGCCCAGTGCCCGGTGATGACCTGGTGTCCCGTCATGGGTATATCCCTGCCTTGCGCCGTCTGCCGGGAGAGGCTCCGGCTCACCGTGACCCTGTATAGGACTTAGCAGTTTCTGACAATGAGATGAGATGATGACGCATCTTGATTGCAGGAATATGCCTACATGTCAATATATTTTGAAATACACCAATTGAGAACATTCTTACTCCATTCTAAAATTAGTCCAGTCTATGCCTTTAACAGATGAATCAAATAGTATTTCCAAATATTGTTTGTTTTAATTAAAGCCTTCATGGTTTTAGACTGCTGAAGGCATCTCGTTTTAATTATTTAGAAGTATATAAATTCATTCAATTTTCAAAGGAAATGAGGCATACTTACAGCTAAATCGCTCCAGCATAGATTGCACCTCTCCCCTGTAATACAAATATTACTTTGAAAACGTGTAAAACACTACACAGCTTGGAAAGTACCTTACTCTAACACAAAGACCTCCAACTAACATGACAATAATGATTCGTGATTTGTTCTGGCTTAACATCATTAATTTGGATATAACCTCCCATTTCTGTTACAGAACACCTTCAACAACTTTTATATACACACATTTTAATATTTTCTAGTTGTGTCTCTCCATTACATATCTTCAATTGTGTATTCATCTTGAAGCCTTTTGCGGCCCTATTTAATAAGTTTTTGCTTATCATTACCTGTAGTTCAGTTTCATTGCTTTCTACGATGATTGTGTTCCCAGCAAAACTGCAGCGGATATATCTATTGTTATGCATTTATTTCCCTTATGCAATTTTGATCGGCATCCTCTCACACGGCCGTAAATAACGATGCCAAAATGAGACGATACATCATTGCCACACAGCTCGTCCCCTCCACCACCGATTCCGTATGTGGGTGTCAGTGTCGCGCACCCAACATTCGCCTCGAGCGCGTCAGTCTCTTCGTCTGCCTCGGCCAGGTCAGGCATTGCAGTGGCCGCTCGCTTCTGTGTCTTGCGTATCGGTTGCAGCTTTCCATCTGCACTTGAATGGGGTTAAAAGCAAAATGCGCACGGTGGGCATCGTCAGTAAAGTATCCCAACCCAACGTGAGATCGTGCAGAAATCACGAAGTGAACCGAACGTGCTGGTGCTGCACACGTGACACTAAAAAAGATGCATGCTAATTGTGTCTACAATGTCAGTGGAACGTTAGACATGGATATTCGTAGCCAACGTTACCATTTTTGGGTTAGCCTACAATTATTTTGTTATTTTACGTCCTTCATTAATTTATAGTCATTATTTTACTTTAATTGATCTACTCTGATGTTTGACGATTGCTTCGAAAAGCTGCCCTCTCGGGACAGCCGCATCGATCACTCCCTCTCTCCACCTCGCGACATTCCGCCTCACACGTTAGAGGCATCCTCAGGCGTGAGGCGAAACGTCCCAAGGTGGAGAGAGGGAGCGATCGACGCGGCTGTCCCGAGAGGGCAGCTTTTCGAAGCAATCATCATGCATCGAGCCGTGAAAATCTACATCATTACTCAGATATTGTTGCTGACATGCCGTTCGCTTCACACACAACTCTGTGCAACGCTTTGTAACCCCCTGGTGAAAGGCGCTCTAGAAGTGCAATAATAATTATTATTAATTATCTGACCAGGGCGGCACGGTGGCCCAGTGGGTAGCGCTGTCGCCTCACAGCAAGAAGGTCCCGGGTTCGAATCTGGGCTGGGGTGCCTTTCTGTGTGGAGTTTGCATGTTCTCTCCCCGTGTCCGTGGGGTTTTCGCAGGGCACTCCAGTTTCCTCCCACAGTCCAAAAAATCATGCTACTGCATAGGCGAATTGGCTCGCAGACTAAATTCCCCGCAGTGCCCGGTGATGGACCGGCGTCCCATCGTGGGTATATCCCTGCCTTGCGCCCTGTATCTGCCGGGATAGGCTCCGGCTCATCGCGACCCTGTACAGGACTAAGTGGTTTCTGACAAAGAGATGAGATTAATGATCTGACCAAACTTGTCGAGAACCGTCTTCCACCCGGAGGCATACACGCATTTCAACATGTTATTAGTCTCGTATCACCAGCAAGTTGAAGAGTAAATCTCAGACACATTTAAAAATAGCTATGACATTCGCTCGGATGTATGCTAAATTATAAGTCAATACAATATGCCAAACATCATCATGCAAACGATCCTGTGTTTTAAACATACACGTCAATTGTTTGGTCATATTTGCCTGTTAGTGGAACGAAAAAAAAACCCGTTCAATTGTGACATGAAAACTGTCTTATTGCAATTTTTGTGGCATCACTAGCTCAAAAAATATTTTGAAATATGCAAAATACTTCATAAAAACCGTTCTTTATAAGTGTTTACCATAAAAAAACCAATGCTATGTATATTCGGCGCATTGCAAGCTCTCGGCAGATTACGATACTCAAGAAGAACCCGTTAGGAACCCCATCGTATGTTAACATCTTGCAGAGCTCACCGTACACACTAAAACGCGTTACAAGAGTCGAGGATAAAAACAACGCCAAGCAACATGCAGGTGAAGGAGCGCAAGCCGTGAATGCCTCGAGGCCACCGCTCCGCGGACCTTCGTGAGGATCTCCTCCTCCTCGTCCTCCTCCTCGTCCTCCGTGCAGGTCGTCGTCGAAGTCGATGCTCTGGAAAGTGTCCTCCTGTGCCTCGAAGTCGAACGCGTTCTCCTGCACGTTCGCTCGGCTCTTCGCCGAGTCTCTCTTCGCAGCCGGAGCCATCGCTGTGCGTGTCGCTGTTTAAGCCGACATCATCACCACCGCCACACAAACATTTTCTACGAAGACAAAGATTCCCCCCCCCCCCATATAAGCCTAAACAGACTGCAGGGTCAAGTGCCGTTAGCGACCACCTATGAAGGTCGGACACGGCACAGCAGAGGGTGGGTGACCAACACCACTCCCGACCGCCTTTGTCTTCCTAGTGGCAATATTTACACATTGCACTAGGTACTCATTTGAGGCTGCGTCGACCTAGGGGAGGCCCAGAACCGGTTCAGAAAATCGTCGCCGGGTTCGTAGCCCAGCGCTGCGCCACAACGAAGAGCTTGTGTCGTCTCGCACCCCGTCACTCCGTGACCACCCCCTCACTCCGTGACGACCCCGTCACTCCGTGACCACCCCGTCACTCCGTGACCACCCCCTCACTCCGTGACGACCCCGTCACTCCG
>JAZEWT010000019.1:13861179-13887872 GCA_036362905.1 Mordacia mordax | reverse complement strand
CCAGAGCCGGATACGAGGGTTTTATTTTCTGCCATCACACTGCAGTTCCGAATGCGTTTGAACTCGTTTCATTTTTAATCGTTCATGACAGTTTCATTGGCTTTTATATTGGGCATCATGACATTTAGCGATGGTTTTGTAGATACGTATCAAGAAAAGCGTACATTACAAACAGGGGAAATGTTAAATGGAAGGAAATGCCACGGATCATCACAATGGAGCGAGACCTCAGCTGAAGAAGTTGAGCTGGCACCCATCTCCTGTAAAACGCTTTCCCCATTTCAAGCCACATACTCGTTCTTTTTCCTCTAGTATCTAGTAGATTACCAGTAAGTTAGTAGAACTCATCTGACTACGAATGTTTAGATAACTATTTTGGTATTAAGATGTGTACGGTATACAAGTATTGCGAGTGTTATGTGACCTTTGCGGCCTTTTGTGTGATGGCCACTTGATCTTTGTGTTCATGATGGAACAGAGGAGTATGAAAGGAAGTAGACTACGTATGTTATTACTTAGCAGGACGACTTACATGCTGGGAATTAACATCCGAAGACGGTAAAGTGGACGATAAATAAAGGGTGAAACAAATAACGTGAGTATCCCATTACCTCCAGACACGGCATACTATTTTAACACTGAGTTAATGTTCATATGCAGTACTTTACCAGTAACGAGTGGCGCTTAAGTGTAATGGATCATTGGTCGTTAGCCACAGGAAAAAAAAAGCACTCAATCCTAGGGCATCATCAACTAGTCTCCACAGGACATCTGCTGTATTTGCAAACTATGCTCAATGGTTAATTTTCACAGTGACCCACTTCTAAAGACATCACCAAGCCAATTTAGTAATCCACCTAACACCTACACACGATTTGATTTCATAGCTCCATCTTCTATGTGGATGCCCTGTTCGGCTCGTTCGAATTACTTGGCTGACACTGTCAATCCACCACTA
Organism: Mordacia mordax; assembly: GCA_036362905.1. Classification (NCBI taxonomy): domain Eukaryota; kingdom Metazoa; phylum Chordata; class Hyperoartia; order Petromyzontiformes; family Petromyzontidae; genus Mordacia; species Mordacia mordax. The sequence goes on along the minus strand of JAZEWT010000019.1, from coordinate 13,886,914 downwards.
TCCTTGAAGTGTGAACAATGCTGTGAACCTGCAAACGTTACCTACGTATTGTTCCTTTTCTTGTAAATTCCTTCTCTTCATCCTTCCTAAGGGGGATTATTTGTAAATTGACTCATTTTCAACTTATATTGCCACCTGAAACGCCAATTACTTGCGGTTAAGCTTCAGCAATTATCATTTAGTCATGGAAATTGGGTCCAAACATTTGTTCTAGGTTTATGCGCTGATTTCAGTGTCTCTAAGAGATCAACAAACAGCTCACCTTTCCAATGAGTTGTCATCTGGATTAGATCAGGGGACCTCTACTTTTTGCACCTCATGGCCCACTTAATTCACTTGGGCATAGTCCCCATGCACCACTAAGTGCCGCTCGCGGCCCACTGATGGATTCAGAATGACGGGTTTAGACATTCCGATCGCTGGGTTAGCAAGTAATTCTGTTATTAAACGACTATATAAATATAATCTATGCGAATAAAGTTTTGCTGCCGTGGTGGGTGGTACCAATTTCTGTTCTGGCCCATGGACTTAACAGCGGTTGCTGCAGTTGTAACAGCAGCCACGCCTGCGGGGCACTTGAGCGCTGATGAGCGTGGCAACACATGAAATCCTGAGTGAACATCCCTCGGACTCCACTCGGGACGAACGATGCCCGTGATTGACTCCACTTCTCGCACGTCTCTTGTATGGTGCCATCGGATTGGCTCGGGGGGTTCGCGCATGATTTATGGTTTGATTTACCACTGCATATTAACTGCGCCGGCTGATGAGCATTTTACAGGCTCTGCTAATGACAAATACAGTAGTGTATTAATGTAGAGTTTTATTAATCAATCCAACTCCCTCAAAAGGGGGAAAAAACAAGGCGCCGATACAGTGGCTAATGTTGATGTGTGGACAGGCTCCCGATTACGTAATCTGTGCAGTGAGACTGAAACTACTAAACATCGGAGAAACGCGTGCCTTTGGTAAAGTTTTGCATTTTATGTTGAAACGAATCGAAAACTTGGTTTCACGTGCACTACTGTGTGCGCTCTCCATGAGCGCTCACCGTGATTTAACGCGACGATGAATCGATCCGTCCACGCGGTGGGGCTGGGTGGTGAGACGCGCACGTGTGCAAGGAGAACACGTGGTGCAGAGGAGAACGCCAAACTATAGACCGTATAGTAATCCCATACAAATGTCACGAAGGAGAGGGGGGAGCGTTTGACACGGCTATCCCAAAAGAACAGCCTTGGAAATAATTTTTCATAAATACAGTGTGTTAAAGACAAGCCTCGATGTTATTGTCATGCACTCAAAACTACGAACCGTATGGTAAAACACTAGTGTGTGCTCTTTCAACGCAGAAATAGCAAAGAATTGTACGAACTCTCCTGTATCCCTGTTGTAGCTAGCAGACTCCAACAAAAGCATTTTGCTGCTGAACATATATTGCTATACGCAAGACTTGAATAACATTGGTGAGAGGAACACGTACGTGGTGGAGTGTCGCACACGTCAATGGGGGGAGGCCCACCCACCCATCCACTCAAGTTCACCCACTCATTCGCTCACCCATCCACTCACCCGCTCACTCACCCACCCACTCACCTACCCAAAGGGAGACGCGGCCGCCGGTGTCACCTCGGCAGTTTAAACAAAATAATCATTATTTCTTGCTTTGACCTATGATGTGTATTATTACAGCAGATAGTACCCAGTGAGCTGGCAAGCTATATATGAGGGATTCCTGCGACACCACAAACGACCAAACTTACAACGTAATACATAAAACCAAAGGCCAAATACATTTACAGCAGCAATGTATGCATAAATAAAACGCTAACCGTAATCATAAAAGTAAACGTTAACACTTAATATTGCAGAATTAAACATACAACACTAACTTGTTCAAAGATAAAACCCCAACCATGATAAACATTGCCATTACAGAATAAAATGGACCAAACTAATAATAGTGCAACATCTTAAATGTTTTCAAAGACGCGTGAAGTGATGTATGATTGATGATTGCTTCGAAAAGCTGCTCTCTCGGGACAGCCGCGTCGTTCGCTTCCTCTCCCCTCCTGGCGACGTTTCGCCTCACACGTTAGAGGCATCCTCAGGTGCAGTGTGCGTGTGTCGTGTTTGTGACTCCTATTTATGTCAGCGAACGACGCGGCTGTCCCGAGAGAGCAGCTTTTCGAAGCAATCATCATGCATCGAGCCGTGAAAACCTACATCATTACATTGATGTATGATTATACTATACATTGATGCAAGTAACTCACGAATAACAGAACAGGTTAAAGGCATCGTGCAACTAAAAGTGGGCCTTGGCAAGCCATATAAGGCATGAACATACCACCGGTTAAAATAATAACTATAACTGAAGAAAAGGGGGCATGGGGATGGTCGATGTAAAACAATAATGAAAGTGTCAGGACAAATGTGGGACACGTCCAATAGGACCTTAACCATTCTCCGAATCTCGTCAGCTTTCGGAAGTAAATCTTCGATTGGGCAACTCCCACGTGTACGGTGTTATAGGCTGCAGGACTACATTATGGGCAGTAGAGGGCAGTACAGAAACATTCAATGTTGTACTGCACGTGCATGTTTCTAATGAACGAATGCTTCCCTGCCTCTACAAACCAGCACCGACGAGGGCGGTGAAGTATGGTCGGATAACCCCTACGATCAATATGGCATGGAAAAACCCTCATTCAAAATTACTATTTTATATTCGGGATAGAATCTGTAACAGACGTGAAAATTAGGATCATAAATATTACAAGCTGTAAAACTGAAACGTATAAACGTACTCAGCCCATTTTGTTCTTTTTGTTATCTGAAGAAGTGCATTGTATTCCTGTCTTAAGTCACCATCAAAATAAATTTGAGCAAATGTGACTGACAGCAGTGATGCAGCAACATAAACTGAACGAGTTTCATCCTCATGTGTACTGTACAGTATATTATATACTCTTGCTGCAGTCTGCTTTTGGGGAACTATGTATGGTAAGTCCCCACTGCCACACGAGGGGGGCGATTAGCTTCTCTACTGCCAAAAAAATGAAATGTGTCGATGAATGGAAAGCCCGTCATTTCGTGGTAGGGTCCCAAGCCTTTGTTTTTCAGGAGGGCCCTGCCAAAACGCAAATATTCCACGTTTCGTTATGGACGGAATATGGATGCACAGGCGCAAGGTAACAGCAGGGGGAGGGGGGTGCTAGGAGTGAGTCAGGCGGTCAGTCGTAGCCAAACCACCAGACACCACTTCAGATATACGTTATCGGCGAGTTCACACTGAGCACTGGGATATTTGGCCAATATGAAGTCGGGTATATTTTGTTTAACTGGATGTGAAGTCAGTAAATCCAGATGAAGCCTTAAGTATTTGAAAGTGACCCAGCTCACGATAATAAAACAAATTTAAGCACACCGTTGAAGCAAATATAAGTTAGTAGCAAAACAACTGTCACATGAAAATTCGAAAACATTGTACACAAATGTTCCCTGTAGCACATTGTGTGTTTATAGCTTGAAAGACATTGCCACTTGATACACACAATATTTGATATTTCATGACCGTCAGTTTAAAAACAGCGGCCTCTGGGAGACGTTTCCCCACCACGCCCAGGGTATTTTCATGATCAGCCACTGGGAAGTTGAGCGAAGACAGCGCCCCCTGGGAGAGCGGTGATTGCAGCGCCCTCAGGGAGAGAGTGAAACCCCCCCCGCCCCATGAGTGTGAGCAGCCCCCGCCGCATCGCGGCGCACTCCCCCGTGGTCACTGTAAACACGGGATCGAAATCGCCCGCGCTTGCCTGCCTGAATCGATTCCAGCCGTGACTTGGGAGAGGCGGAGGGATAGAGAAGAGGCGGAGGAGTGAGAAGCTGCGCGGGAGCCGCGATCTTCTCGTCGAGCGAGCCCTGCTACCGCCGCTGCCGTCGTTGTCTTCCCGAGGAGCAATACCGCGTTCAGCTGTCTCGCTCTCGTTGCGACGTGAGTCCTTCCCCCCCCCCCCGCTTCTTGCTGCTGTCGCGGTCGACGAGTGCGCCCGCCTGCCCGCGTTGCAGATAATCTGGGGAGGCTCAGTGGAGCCCAGGAAAGTCGCTCATCGTAAAGCAGTGGAGCTTCGTGTAGCGGGGTGGAACTCAGATTAGTGTAGCGTAGACCAGACTGGCGCTCGGCCTACGGTGGATCTGTGGATACCGTGGGGATCAGTGTTGCGAGTGGGGGCTCAGCCGATTGTAGTGCAGTTAGGAAGAGCGTAGCAATGCTATTAGTATGATAGAGCTTGGTGTAGTTGAGCGCACTCTTCGTGTTGCTGAGTGTTGTTTGTGGTGGAGGCTCGGTCTCGAATAGTGGAGCTCAGTGTATCGTAGTGTATCGCAGGTTAGAGTAGTGAAGTGTGGAGTAGGCCGGTGTAGAGTAGTGGTCAGCCTGGCGTAGTGTGGTGAAGCTTAGCTTTCTGGGGTGGGGCGCAGCCCAGTATGGTGTCGCTAATTGTAGAGGAGCTCTGTATGGTGTCGGGCAGTTCAGTGTAGTGTGGCTCAGTCAGGTGTCGTGGAGCACGGTATCGTGTACTGTAAGTCACTGAAAAAATAAAGCGCAACCGAGTGTGGCGTCAGTGTAAAGTAGTGGAGGTCAACCGATTAGTGTTGCACGATCTCCCGTCGTGGCCCTCCGAGCGCCACCACAGCTTCGCATTTCCATGTTCACACCCAGCTCAAATCGTGTCCGTTAAAGTTACATATCTGGAGTTTTGGGCATTGGGGTAACGTGGCTTAAAGAACATCGCGTAACTGTATCCATCTGTGCGGCGCGTGGTACCTGCAAAGGCAAGGCGGCGGCCATCTAGGACTTGTGGAATGGCTAGCTGGCTGAAATCGCTCACTGATGCCTTAAAAAAACACTTAAAGAGCAGTTTACAGACCCACAGAAAATGTGGCGAATAAATGCAGTTTGTAGGCTCTCTTGGTAAATCACGGAAATGTGCAATAAAGTTGCCGGTTACGTCAAGTTGGCTTGGCTGGTGGTGTTTGCTCTACGCAGCAGGCGGTTACCCACCAACACAAGGCTGGAGCCGCGCTAAGGCACGCGCGGAACGCCTTCGTGTCCGTCGTGAGTCACTGATCCCACTTTGAGTACCGCTCACGCCCAACACAGCCCCACGGCTTTCTGGACCGAGCATTGATCTGAACAGCTGCTGTTTCGGGTTATGCGTGTTGAGCGCTCCCACTCCTTCCTGACATTTCCGCTCCATTTTAGCTAAGAATGGCATACGACGACGGAGTATGTGACCAACACAGCATGCCCGGCCACCTTTGTCTTTCCTCGTGCTGCTGAACCAGCCCTGAGCCTCCCCCAGGTCGACTCGTCCTCAAACGAGTACCTGGTGCTGTATAAAAACGTCGGTGTTAGGGAGACAATGGCGGCATGGCGTGGTTCAGTACTCGCCACCCACCCCTATACATTCCGTGGAGTTCGTTATAGGTGCTCGCTAACAGCACTTGACGCGACAGTGTGATAAGAACCTTATGGGGGATCACTTCGTGAGTCACTGTCAGTGGTGTTTGAGTGTATGACTGGTCGGTGCGTCTGTGTGATTCAGTATATGATTAATACCTGTACACTGGGGTGTTTGTGACACTAGGTTATATTGTGTCTGTGTGCATGTGAGTGTAGGTCTGATCATGTGCTTGTCGAGAGTGGTGCTATCGACCCACACGCGTATGTTCCGTGCTGGCATTCATATTCACTAGTCACTGACAGCGCCTGCCCCAGTCTGTTAAGACTATACGAAGGCGTTATTGTCTTTGTATATGTGCCCCGAGTTTGATTTCCGCTGGCGGCCAGTGTAAGAAACTAAATTCGGAATCGTATTTGGACCTGCAAATACGGGGAGACAAAGGCGGTCGGGCGTGGGATGCTGGCTACCCACCCGCTTGTATACCATGTTGGCCTGAATAGGTACTCGCTAACAGCACCTGACTCAACAGTCTGTTAGGGCTATACGCAGCATCTTTGTTTGTGTGCCATTTGATACTGTACACCCCAGCGTTACTGTTAATGCTTTGGCACATGGACGAGTTGTTTGTGACTGGTGAGAGTTGACTCGTTCCTGTACACAATGGCTTCATTGTCATCTTCGTCATCATCTCTGGGATTGGAGAAATTAGCCCCAGCTGGTAAGACTCTCCGCCCGCTTACGCCATCATTAGTGTATATTACCATACAAACATACATGGCCCGTCATATTAACGTGAAATTTCACCACTGACTTGGTAAGCACAGAGTGTGTGATAAGAGCAATGACCTTACCTTTTTTTAGCATTATTATGGCTATGTAGTAAAACACCTTATGCAAATTAAGACTGAAAAAGACATAAGTTTGATTGTTACGGTGAGTGAACCACATGTACATCTACATAAATCAGCTCAAGCCTCCCGTAAATCACGTCGTGACTTGTGTGTGGCCACCCCCACTCTGAATCACGCCCCTATCCCCACCCCTGGTAAAAAGGAGGCTGTTCCGTGTAGCTGATTGCAGCTTGCACCTTTTCTCTCCCATTTTCCTCCCATGTCATCCCTAATATATTGTTCCACTCATTGATTCTTCCTGCCGGGAACTCCGTCTTCCTTGCTTCTGCGCATCTTGAGTTCTGTGTCCTCGTCCCTCTTGGGAACTTCCGAGCTGGCAACCCTTCCCTTTCCCGGTCATGTTGCCATGTCAGCCCTTTTGCACAACTGACACTACGCTCTTTTCCCGTGGTCCGCAGTGGGTAAATCGTTTTATTTACTGATAATCCTGCGTGTTATACAGACCAAGTGTCAAAATACAGTGTCGATGGTGAGTGCAGCCTAGCTTAAAAATGGTTATCCTTGCAGGAAGGCATTCCTGTGTTTATCCATTTATATATTTGTTGATGTATTAGTTTGTCTTTGTATGCTTCAGAAATGAGCAAATATTGAAAACTGTACATTCGTTGAATTTCCATCACAATATACTGGTATACAACAATTGTGTCAATTGCTCCCCTTCAAACCTCTGGGATGGAAATACTGTGTTTAACAATGCGTAGCGTGACCCATCTCCAAAGACCACATATAACAGCCATTTGCGCCCCCTGGTGCTACAACGGTTTGTCATTAACTGCGTTTAAACTACTACACAGTGTACGCTATTTGAATGATGTACGATTTCACTTTTTAACATAACTTAGCTTGTGCGATATTTACATAACAGTAATTGTAATTTCAATCCCCACATATATGCTGAATTGGTCTCTTTGCACAGATTTACTGGAATCCTGTTAGATTCATCCAACTGTAAAATCTCGTCATCTGTAGTGTACATCTGGACAACTTGTGCTTTCCAGATCACGTAAAATGCGTCGCAAACCCGATTCCGCCCGACACAGCCAATCAGTAAGGTTTTGTCACGTGGACAGAAAATGCCAATTCTTTATTATCTTAGCACACCGATGCGGTGGAGCGAAAAACCAACAACATTTACATGAGATACAACGTTTTGCAGATAATTGGAATCAGCGTCATCGGGTAACTCGAACAAATTTGGGACAAGCGGCTCTGGAGCTGTCTTTCGGTTTTTATGGGTATTTTTTTTATATAGCGAGGTTATGATGTCATCATTGTGCCCAAAAAAAAAGCTTGTGCTTTGTTTATGGCCAAATTCCTGACCAGTTAAGTGTTTCACTAAAGTGTAAACATATACATTCAAGATCTATTACAGGGCTATTTACAAAGCTGTCATGGGCAGCATATGTAATCCTGCAAGCACTATGGCATAAGCACTTGCCAAGTGTCAAGCTTTCGACTCTGTGAGCTTGTCTCACAAGTGTAGGATTATACAACGAGATAACAATGATTGTTTCTGTGCTGGGATGCACATCTCTATCACTCATTATTGACAGTAAGTTGAGAAAAATTCTGCATTCCTTTCTTTTCTTATATGGCCAAATGTAAAAAGCCAAACGGTATTTTAGATATTAAGTCCAGTTTATTGAGCCAAATGTTTCATTATGTGAAGGCAGCTTGTATCACCTATATTCCTGCAATTAACCGTTTTTGGTGGAGCTGTGCTTTAGGGATATATATCCATCATCACTATTATCATCTCATCCCATTATCTGAAACCGCTTAATCCTATATAGGGTCACGGTGAGCCTGAGCCTATCCCGGAAACACAGGGCGCAAGGCAGGAATACACCCGACGACGGGACACCAGTCCATCGCCGGGCATTGCGGGACAATTTTAGTCTGCGAGCCAATCAACCTATCCAGGAGCATGCTTTTGGACTGTGGGAGGAAACCGGAGTACCCGGCGAAAACCCACGCGGACACGGGGAGAGCATGCAAACTCCACACAGAAAGGCACCCGAGCCGAGAGATTCGAACCTGGGACCTTCTTGCTGTGAGGCGTCAGCGCTAACCACTGGGCCACCGTGCCGCCCCACTATTATCAATACCAGCTTAATCCTCTACAAGGGTGCAGTGGGTTGGAGTCTGTCCCGGCAGATAGAGGGCACAAGGCGGGGTTATACCCAGGATATGACGCCATTACATTGCAGGGCACTAAGGGCAATTTACTCAGGAGGCCAATTAACCTAGGATGCAATGTGTCTTTGGATGGTGGGAGGAAACTGGAGTACCCTGGCGAAATCCCATGTGGACACGGGGAGAACACACCCCACACGGAAAGGCACCCGAGCCGGGAATCGAAGCCGGTCCCTCTCATGCTGTGAGGTAGCAGTGCTAATCATTGGTTCTTGGTTAAGCCACCATTGCCCCATGGAAGAATGCAGGAGCATACTTATAATGGGGGACCCTTTCTGTCCCATTATTAACAACAACACTCACGGGTATCATCCCATCAAGTGGTGTTGCCTTACAAGGTGAGGCATTGACAGTGGGTAATATTTGGGGCATGGCTATTAAACATCTTGCATTACACTTAAACCTGGGTAGGTTTTTATAGGGCAACTAACCACGGTGTTTCACTCGGTCAGTCTCTGCAGTTACGTTAAGCACACTGAACAAATGGTCGTGTGGATCAAGGCTGCGTGATGCCATTATTGCAGCCTTGAGCTATTACCGTTAAATGCGCGAATTAAATTACACGCAGCTGACCATGATTAATCCAACGGTCAGTCTATGAAAATATATATAAAGCAGTTGGTTTAAACTATATTCTGTTACGCGAAAAATGAAGGGGAGAATTTGACGTAATGTATTGTACGCGACTGCACAGAATTGACATTTTAACACCATTTGTGAGTTTAGTATGCTCATAATTGACTCATGGAAATATTTGTTTTTTTTATATGGGCTGGTGCAGTTTCGAGTGTTAAAATGCATGGATGCTTTGCACGCGTGATGTGTCGCTTGAACTGTTACACACAGGGCCACGTAGACATTGCCCGCTAATGATGGGCAAAAGTGTCCAATCCCGACAGAGTTGTTCTGATGTATTTTTGTCGACTTTAAAACATTTCAGAATATTCGTAACACCCCCCTCACCCCTGCCTTGCTTCGCTGAAATATCCATATTTAATGTAATAAAGCCGTCATGAAAATAAAATATATTTTTAAAGAGGGCGTGTGGAGGAATGTATATTTGGGCAGGCGTGAGTGGACGCTTGTCAAGAGTAGTGATATCAAAGGGTGACATCCATCACCAGGTGGACAGGGATTGGATGTGGCCGAGGCTAGGACCGCTCGTCCATTCCAGCAGTGGAAAGCCAACGAGTCCCGTTGATAGTGTGTGCTTTCCGCGCTATAACCCACATGTACAGTGTGCATCGTTTAAATAATAAATGCGCCGTGTCAAGACGGCCAGGCCGTGGCTCCAGGGCCGGTGCCTGCCCCTCAGCCGCCGTAGCTGCTTGAGCAACGCCGTCATCGTCATGTAGTCGCTGTGATATGATGGGGGCCGACGCCCGTGAAGCGGAATGATGTGAATCTCCACCACGCGACAACGTGACGCCCTGGGGGTTTATTACCCCGTTTGCAGTGACGCGCATGTCATTTTAAAAATACCCATCGTCTTTCGTATGTGGTGGAGGAGGGGGGAAGGAGGTTTTAACCTATGATGATGATGCACCTGTTATATGTATGATGTTTATTTACATCCTATACGTCCACTGAGATGTCACTAAGGGTTTTTTAAAGTTTACAAGATAAATGTGTCAACCCGAGTTATGTAAAACTAATTGTAAATGTTACGATCGTACATGTCCCTGTGTTAAAAATGTGGAATTTGACTGATTTCAGGTTAACATATTAGGCATAGGGCGGCGCGGTGGCCCAGTGGTTAGAGCTGACGCCTCACAGCAAGAAGGTCCCGGGTTCGAGTCTCTCGGCTCCGGTGCCTTTCTGTGTGGAGTTTGCATGCTCTCCCCGTGTCCGCGTGGGTTTTCGCCGGGTACTCCGGTTTCCTCCCACAGTCCAAAAGCATGCTCCTGGATAGGTTGATTGGCTCGCAGACTAAAATTGTCCCGCAATGCCCAGCGATGGACCGGCGTCCCGTCGTCGGGTGTATTCCTGCCTTACGCCCTATGTTTCCGGGATAGGCCCCGGCTTCACCGTGACCCTTTATAGGATTAAGCGGTTTCAGATAATGAGATGAGATATTAGGCATAAGATTGGTGATTCAGTAACTAAGAATGTATTTGCGTGCATATAAATATCCCAAAACTGATGGTTTATGGGGGTGGCAAAATATCCACATAAGTTGTATCATATGTCGGAATGCGTGAAACATACTGATATACCATATTCAACCTTAGCTAGATTCATATTTGCTTTAGAGCCTTTGAACTCCAAATCACCGTGTCACTTAATTACAGCCGTGGCCTGCCACACCTTTAGAATGATGATACAAAGTATTTAACATTCACACTCGATAATCCAGCACTGAACAGCTTAGTATGTTTTCTGTAGAGCTTCAGCAAAAGCCTCTTTTCGGAATTGGAACTATCAACTGCATTAATGTGCTCACTGTAGCAAACATACTGATTGCTGGGTATTCACCAAAAACACACTAGTCATTGTCTTTGGTATTGATTATCGCTGGCATACGGGGTATATAAATACGTAGTGCATGTGTGTAATTCATCCCAAATGCAACTTAATAATAGCTCATGGCGTTCATCGGATGTGTGGGCATTATCTGGGCGTAGCTCGCGATCCATAATTGGAATTTGCGCGGATCCAATTGGCATGCTCTTTTATTTTTAACATTTGACCACGCAACTGTATGGTGCCAGGTGCAGCCAATGAGAAGGATGCCAATGCATTGTTGCTGCGAGTTTAGACGCTTTATCCGCAAATCCTGAGGATGAAGTGCAACTCCGCCGTGTGGGTGAGCACTGAGCTCAGAAGCGATACCCTGCTTCTTTGTGTGACTGAGGGACACTCCATCCATTCCGACACCACACAGGTCCCCGTGACAGAAGAGGGTTGCACTGTTGAAAATTGTTTTTTTTCTTTCACCTCCCACTCTTTAAGGAACAGACTGCTTGTGATAGTATAAGTACATCACGGAATGTATGATTACACACAGAAAAGACGCACGTATAAATGGAGGACACGACAGATGGTCGGTCAACTTGTTCGGTGCACTGTCTCGTCATGCACCTTAATGCCTTACAGGTGCTTATCTCCAGCACATCATGCCTACATCGATGTGTGATTCACCGAGCAAAGTAGTTCAGCGGGTTTCGGGTTTACATCATGTTGCAACGGCATGCTTTTTTATATTCATGTGAACTGGAACTCCCTATGGTACGTTGGACAGGGTTCATCCTGGACATGTCCAAAACGAGTGGCTTGGATAATACTTCGAGAGATTGTGAATTGTGACGTTAAACTGGTGTTGCTAACAAGCACGCAAACGTGTAAATGTGTAGTTTAATGCAGGGCTTCTCAACCTTTTGCCTTCAAGTCCCAATTGGCACCCTTGGGTTTGGTCTCCACGGACCACTGGGTGGTGCTCGTGGCCCACTGATGGGTTATGACCTACTGGTTGAGAATGGTGGATTTAGTTTTGGTCAGTATGTAATGCATCATTGCTGATATATGCAACTAATTCAAATTGCACGATGTTAATCCCACTTAAGAAAACATGATTGATTAAAGTACTACATGCTGTAGATTGCAAATGCTTGATAAAGAAACTTCTATTATAGTAATTTTACTGCACAGTTCTTAAGAAAACGTTCATTGACTGCCACCGTGGTGGCTTCTCAATCATCTAAGGCCACGTTCGGCAGTTGATGTGTAGTGATGTGTTTCCATGCAGCGACAAAGAATGCAGTCCAGTAGATGTTGATTTGTTCATCCCAGTGGCTTTTTTCCTCTGATTCACAAGGCAAGTGGAGACTCTTGCTTCCTGGCAGCGTGGCTCGGGACTCACAGCGTCATGCTTGGAAGGCTGACCGTTGTCATGGACTCCTTAGCTAAGAAGTCTCGTTTAGCTAGCGCGAGGGTGTTTTGTTCAGGTTGAGCATTGACGCTGTGCTTATTTCCTGTTTGCAGTCATGAGCCAGTAGTGGATATCCCGCGGTCCTGTGACTGGAGCGAGTCTTACCAATAATTCACTAACGGTCCATTATATAAAAAAATGACTGCAAAGCTTGCGCTTTGCTCAGTTTAGCGTTCGGCAGTGCTTCTCATATCGTTTATTGGTCCGGATCCACTTTCCTATTGTGGGAGCCACTCTCTTTGTTTAATCACCACTTCGGGTGGCTGCCCTGGAACAAGAGGTGCGCGTGACCAGGTGGTGGTTGTTTATATGCGGTGATGGAAGATAATAATTGTTGCATCCCACCTGGATCTTTCCCACATGACCTGTCAACGAGACTTCAACACTTCGCGTGGCTTAAATGCTGGTGGTGCTGGGGTCGAGTTGACCGCGTCTGCGATTAGAACTTATCATTTTGAGCTGTCCCGTCATGCTAACGAAGCTGTATTAGCGCACTGTTATTGCACGTTGTCCTGACGACCCGAGTCGTGATTTGCTGGTGAGGCAGCTGGAAACGCAACCAAAAGCTCGCGCACAATGCATGGCTTCTCTAGGGAGTGTTTGCGAAATTTGCGCCGTCTGCACCGCCCTAAACCGAAGCAACCTGAAACTCTGCAGCAGCACCACGTGTGTGAGAGCGTGTGTGCTCCTATTCCTGCTTTCTTGTGTGTGTGTAGGAATGCGTGAGGCATCTGAATGCACGTGCAGTCATAGCTCAGCTTTGGGTGGGGTTCTTGTTTCACTGAGATGGTGCTGCTACTCGCTAAGTACTTACATTGTACTGACAGAGGTTTGTCACCGCTCGATACATGAGAATCTTCATCCATGGTTGTTCTTTTTGGATGGGCGTATCGAGTGTTCCTTCACGACGTTTTGGCCTCCCACGTTGGAGGCATCATCATCATGATTGCATTTATGAAGCGCATTCACCCGAGGGTAACAGCGCTGCAGGCATTATGCACTTACATTGCCAGAACTGTTTGCAGTTTTAAAGTAATACGTTACATTGTGATGACAAGGTCACTGACAATATTTTTTTGTAGTTTCTATACAGTCTCACCTCATTTGAAATGATGTGTCACCTACGATTGAAAACGATCAGTTGGTAGAAAGTAAATTGCAATGGGCCAGTTGCTTTAAAATTAGCAACGTTCGGTGCGAAGTGATGTTTCGAATTTTGAAGTGGGCTATTTCCCATCACATCTCATCGTTTTATTTTTCTTTGGAAACCTCAATCAACCATTATCTGTGTCCTCAGACCTTCTCATGCACATTCATGTTTGAGGGACCACATTGGGCAGGATGAGCTGGTGTTCCTTTAGAAGTTTGCAGGAATTTTCATGTATTCTCCTTTATATATGTTTTACATCTGTAGCAATTCCGTTTTTAGTAAAATTTTGCCAGTTGCTAACACCGTAGATATGTTACATTTAAAATAGATGCCTTGTATTAGTACTTTTTTTGAAAAAATGCTACTATCCTAAACCAAAGATGTTTAACCTTTTGCACCGCAAGACACACTTGAGTCTGGCCTCCATGGACCATTAGGTGGATTTCGCGGCCTTCTGATGAGTCTTGACATACCAGTTGTGATTGGCGGCACTAAACCTCTTTGCAAATTGAGAGGTCATCTTTATTTAAGAGAGGCGTTTTAAGACTGGACAATGTTTGGAATGCTGGGATGTACTGGCATCGCATCCTAGGTATTACCCTGCCTTGCACCTTCTGTCGACCGGGATTGGCTCGGCCCACCCCCCCGCGACCCTGTACAGGATTCAGCGGGTATTCATAATTGATTAATTAACGTTTTGAAAGGAGCTGGAAGAGAAAAAAATGATGCCCTTAGAATATGCATAGCAGTCATGTTGGTTATTGAATGGTACAGAATAGGGTAAGCGGGTTAAGCGTTTGTATGAGAGCTCGGGAATATTTGTTCCTTGTTGAAGAATTATTTATTTTCTGCTAACTTTATGTCCTATAATTTATCGCTACTGTTTGACTTTCAGTTGAACTGTCTTGATGTTGTTGACGTGCCGTTCTCTCCAAAGTTCGGATTTGTACAAAAAAAAAACCCAAATTTTTTTTTTTCTGATTTAACGTTCTCTGTCGTTAGCACGCCGTTCTCTCCACAGCCCTGTGAAGCGCTTTGTGACCCTCGGGTGAAAAGCGCTCTATAAATGCAATTATTATTTGTAATAAGTAGAACAGTTTTTACCGTTGCTGGCAATTATACACGTGTTAAGATCTAAAAACACCATAATGGACACATTTCACAAACTAGACACATTGTGAAATGTGTCCATAATGGTGTTTTTGCATCTTAACACGTGTAAATTGCCAGCAATGATAAAAGCTGTTCTACTTCTTACATGTGTACACTGGCAAAAAAGTACCCGTAGTAATTATTATTATTATTAGCAGGGTTGTATTGCTCAAGCAGTTACTGGGCTATTTTGGGGGTGGGGGTGTGTGTGCGCGCAGGATGAAGTGAGCATTAGAATCGAAATAGGTCGGAGGGGAACGTAGGTATTTAATTCCAGGCGTATTAGGTAATTCAAAAGAAGACCTTTGAAGTCAGGTGCACACTGTAAACCCTACTGATGTGCAAGACGGACAGCATGATTTGTTGGCGTCAGCGACGACTTTGGTCGTGGTTCGCCCATTGATCTTAAGTTCAGAGCGTGAGTGTTTCATCGCTCATACTCATGCCAAAACGGCACGTTCTATCCTAAATGACAGTGGAATGGAGTGGCCGTGCGATGTCATTCAAATCGATCATTGATTCAGAATCTCATTATCGATCCGTGCAACCATGGAACAGCTCCGCTCCAGAACCTGTTCAACAATTGTCGCGGAGTAACGGCCGGGATTTGGATCAGTTGGTGAAACAGTAAGGGCTATCCTTAAGTAGGCTTTTGGTGTCCTCGTTAATGGAGTGTCGAGGTGGAGGAGACCTGGATAATACAAAAATGTGAAACATTCCTATAATGTAAACGAGTCCATTCAGACTTATTTAGTGATACTTCCATGCAGTGGTCGTGACTTGGACTAGTAATCACGTTTATTGTTGCAGTAGTTGGTCACCGAGTCATGAGTGACAATCAGCTGATAATAAAAGCAGCCATGTGCGCCTAAGAAGTATGTTGGGTGTTTTATAATATATATCCCCTGAGCACGGTTAATCTACAGCCCATATAATCTGCCCACAAATAATGACTTGTTAATTGTATGAGAGTTTGTGTTGAAATACTCTGATAGACCCACCGTTTATCATCATTGGTCATCCTCCTGCAGCCAGGAAAATGTGAACCATCTTATAAATCAATGCCGCTTTCTGTAGGCCATTGAAAACAGCCTGCTTTAGAACTCACTTGTATATAAGCTAAGTTCTGCCAGGGGAATGTGGAATGCTTAGGTGCTCAACAGGCTAAAAGCACTCATTCAAATAACGCGCCTTCTTCTATCGCTGGATTAGTCAGAATAGGTGAACAAGTAAGCATAAATTAATACTGAAAGTCTCCTGTGTGAAGGATGACCACAGTCTGGCTTAAGATTTAATAGCATTGATGGTGTCTTGTGTGGTGGTAACTTTGAGGAGTTGGCTTTGGTGACTCACAGATGTGTGGAGGCTCTGAGGCACTCATCTCCATGACACTCATCTCCATGACAAGGTAGTGCCCATAGGCAACAGTACCGAAAGTAGGTCATTGAGCTAGAGTATTGTGTGGTGGTATTGTCACAAGGTTATGCTTTCTTCTCCTCGCTGTATAATGTAATGATGTCCAAATAGCGTATTGATTTAGGCTTTTGTGGCTTGATGTATGAGAATTGCTCTTAAGAGCTGCTCTTTAGGGGTCACTGTCAAACGTTCCTCCTCTCGCCACAGTGATGTTTTGCCTCCCGCGTACGATGTGTCATCGGGCATCAGAAGCCTTAAGAGCAATTCTCATTAATGTACAATTACAGGCTGGTCTTTTTGATGTGGCTGGCCTTCTTTAACTATGTGGAGGTCTGTCTTGAACTCTGTTACCCTTGTAATGATGTGGTTTTCATGGCTCGATGCATGATGATTGCTTCAAAAAGCTGCTCTGTCAGGACAGAGATAGAGGGAGCGATCAACGCGGTTGTCCCGAAAGAGCAGCTTTTCGAAGCAATCGTCTGTTACCCTTTTCCTGCCAAAAACTCGGCGGTGCCATGGCCAGTATCGCGGCAGCGCTGCGGCAAATATTTGAAAAATAATAAATGCCGTGCATGCCTTTGGGTTAAAGAGATTGGCAGTGGGGTGGCTCTCTGCTTGGAATTTACCATTGAGCTATGTTTAGGGGGTACAGGAGGGGGATTTGGAGGCTGGGGGGGTGGGTGTGGGGTGCGCTGTGTGCTAGGTTTGGATATTGACATTCATGGAGTGTCTGTGGTCTGCAAAAAAAAATAGGATTTTAAATATTTTCTCACTCACTTTTGAGTTGCAATCCTTGATAATTCTGAGATGTAAAGGTTAGAAATAATGTTGGTAGTGATGTTGAAAGTTTATGTTGGTGATGGCAAGCATTCATTATGATACAAGACAGTTTGTTTCTTCGTTGAAATGTCATGTACAAGAATATATTTGTTCTTTTAAGTAAGCGTAATGGATGAGTTCCTGCCACCCATGGCAATGCTTCCACCTTTACAACTTACTTGCCTGCAGCTTGTAAATATAATAGTAATTGCAGTTCTAGAGTGCCTTTCATCCGAGGGTCACAATGCGCTACACAGAGCTGCGGAGAGAACGTCATGTCAACAACTGTAACGTTTTTTAATCGACTGCGTGTCATCGTTACATCTCTCTGCATCATCGTCGTCATCTTCATCATCCGGCTTAGTCACTAACCTGCTGGACGAATGCCTCCGCATGTCCTTGCTAATATGTCCCTGGAGGTATTTTGATGCCAGAGTCCATCTCCCTCTAGATTTTGAGCTGATCTCATCGTATCAGTTCCACGGGGTGGTCGTCCTCTTAGACATATTCCCTCGTTTGGATGCCATACCCTTCCCACCACTTGTCAACCATCGGCAATTCAGCGATATGACCCCGCCACCCACTGACTTGGGTTGCAGGGTGGTGCAGTGGTAACATCCCTACCTCACAGAAAGAGTCCAGCCTGAGGTGGCTTGATTCCCGCATAGGGCACCTATGCGGAAACCCACATATTCTATGTGGGTTTCCTCTGAGTTCTCCGATTTCCTCCCATAACTAAATAACATTCATTTATTGGCCGATAGCATCGCAATATATAGGACGCAGTATGTCGCGTGTTGGCACTGGCTGGCAACGTGGCTACTGCCCCCCCTCCTCTTTGTGGTTTCCTCGTGCCTCTGAATTGTTCTGTCTTTGAACAATGCCTTCAACATTGAACGTATACTGTGCATGTTTTAATAATTAATACTAATTGCATGTATAGAGCGCTTTTCACCCGAGAGTCACAAAGTGCTGCACAGAGGCATATATACCGTTTATTTAAAAAAATGTTTTCAAAGATACGATGACTGATTTGGGCTTGTTTCCAGTGTTTTCTGATCTTGTCAGTGGGAAATATGGTGCACTGACTGGAAAACAGTCTCCAACAGGCACGTGTTGTTTTTCAGTTATCAAAATCGGTTTTCCAAGACACCCTTATCCTGCTTTCGTTATCTTTAATCATTTGATCTCATCACTATTGTCCAATATGTTAATATTGTGCTACATATTCTAGTTGTCCTTCCAATTGTTTTCTTTTGTTTATCAAACTTTTTACCCATGACTTGTATATTTGTCATCAACAAATCGGAGATGGTTAATACTTTCTCTGCATACATTTTTCTTTCAGTCTTATTCTCAGAAAATATCTTTAAACACTTCTTCGGGTAAGCCTGTCTCATTTCCTGCCTCCTCTTGTGATTTGTGTCGTGGTTATGGCTTCATTTTCTTTCATCTTTCAGGCTCTGCGATTCGTTTTTGACCTGCTTTCATGCTCATTTTTATTTTTAGGACAGTTTCCCTAGCTGTTTTGATTTCTCTCTCTTTTTCGCTTCCTAACGGTTTAAGCAGGTCTTTGTGGGTGTGTCTGGGCGTTTAGTTTTCCATGCTTTATTCAGAAGCAAAAGCACAAAAGCGAACACAGCCACTTTGCTCAAAACAGCACTGGGAACAATAGCTGGTGCCCATATACAGCCAATACGACTCCATCACTCAACAGTATTTTTTTAAGCTGGAAGAAACCTTTGAGCACATTTATTACATTTATCCAGCAGGGAGCTTTCAGCAGTTTACAACATCTCAAGGCACCAGGTGCAATTAAATCAGGACAAGTACCAAATTTTCCACCTCCATAATATAAACTATTGCCATATATGTTACACATTCAATCAGCCGGAGATCTACAACGGACTTTGTCTGTCTGTTCATTTTGTTGCCTTTGTTCTTTTGAACGAAGCCCACGGTTATCTGGCTTTTCCGTGAAGTATATAACAAGTTCCATTATGAACACCCTGCAGTGCCATGATGGGCATAATCACCAATGTACAACTGGCACGTTTGACATTAGCGCCGTTGTCTTATTGCGCCCCTCTTTAGTACCTGGAGTGCAATTAAATTGTATCTGCGCGTGCACGTCACCCTATCTTGTCACCGGGCTTGTTAAAAATTTAAACCCGGTGCTCCGGTGTCAGGTTTCTGGAGCCCAGGGGAGGTGGCGAAAGCGACTTGTGAAGCCGCAGGAAGGTTACGTACCCACCTTTCCGGTGTTATCCTTGGCCGATTCCTGCCATTGCCCTCACCTTGCCCTGCAGCCACCTCTCCTCCCCCTTGCCCTTCGTGCGGCGATCACAGCCTCGAACGGACGGCGTGCACAATAGCGCCGTTGCTGTGTAGTGATGCGGTCGTACAGAGTCCTCCGTGTGTGCACGCGCACGTGCGAGCGAGCGCGAGTTTGAGTGCCGCTTGCGGGCCAACACCAGTGGGCATCCATCGTCAGAACCGGTTCTGGGCGAATTTGCCTCATGAGTACCGACTGTGGTGTGTAAAGTATCAGCACTGTGGAGATGGAGGCGACTGGGTGTTGTCTGACCACCCACCCCCTCCTACAATCCACTAACCCTTGCTGGCTCCGCGGTGCTGGATTACAGGCCACGTACATAGCCACCAATTCACTACCACAGTGTTTTCCACGCTGCCGTTCTCTGAACACAAACGACAACTCGCACGGGAGATGGTGTGCATGCCGAAGTCAGTGTGCCGTGATCTCCGCCAGCACGCGTATCTCTCATCGGCTCTCCCATCATAATTGATTGACTACATTTTGTGAGTTTAAACCCTTAGAGTTAATGCACTCCCATCTTCCAATCACACGCACGCCACGAATTAACCTTAACTGAACGCTCTAGCCGCAGCACAATTTACAATCATTATAAGCTGCAGTTAGGTTGTGCGCAATAGTACCGTGTTTAATCACTTATTAAGTGCTCAAGTGTTTCTCCGACTTCATGTTTGAGTCATTGTTTCTCTCGGCCCATTGAATGGGAGCAGAGAAAGTGTGGTTGCAACAGCACTGGCATCTGTACAATTTTGCGGTCAAGGCGTGGATGCGCGCGTGTGTTTTATTTTTCGGAGCTCGTCGGTCTTGTGGATTTTGCCCAAGGCTCCAATATCCTTGAATGGAGCTGTCACATTGGCTAGATTTCGGTGACTGCATGCAATGATTGGTCTCGTGGGTGCTCGGTTTTGTCTTATATTTGCCTCTCTTCGTTTTCTTTTACTATGAAAATATACCCCGTGTTTCCTGCCCTTGCTGCCATCCTCTGATGTTGTTACGATTAGTGGAGCATTTGAAATGCCTTCATGAAATCTGGTGCCAGCGATTTACTGGGCTGAGATGCAACAAGACACCATAACAAACTGCTACCGACATTGGTGGTGTTATCCTGTGGGAACAAGAACAAACCTGTATTTTTTTCCCATGCACGTGATCCCTGATACAGATGAAAACAGATTACAGCACAAGTATACAAGCACTCCCCGCTGTTGCGTGAATATGTAACCCTGACATTGGCAGTAAAGAACGATGTTTGACCTTAATATATGTGAACTCCTTGCTTTACTCCCCCCTAATTCTCTTGAGAAATTCTCAGCCCGCTGAGTCAGTCCCTTGATCCCGGTGAGGGATTGACTATTTCAGGTTTTTAATAGCGTTTAACAAAACAAGTTGAATTGTTGATCGAAGCACCTGGAGAGTTTGTGCTGCATTGAATCCCGAGTAACGGCATCTCCCTGACTCACCTTGCCACAGAAAAAAAAGTGCAACATTTGCTGTTTAAATCGCTACTTTGTGACCCTCGGGTGAAACGCGCTCTGTAAATGCTATTATTATTAACTACAGTATTTGTCTTGCATGTGGGCGTTGGAACTGGCACTCTTAGTTACACCTTTTAGATTGGTCGTGAGACAAAAAGAATGTTTTGCTGGAACTCCTTCAGTCGGCAGATTCACGTAATGCCATGCACGGCCCTGGTCAGTAACACCACTCAACTGCTGGCGTCACTTCCATTAAACCCCTTGTCATCTTTACGATAGTTTGCGTTCAGCGGTAGTTAATGGCAGGTGCCAGTAATTCCAAAATAATTGTCTCGTATAGCCCGGTTGAGAAACATAGAGGAGCCTTGTTGGCGATCCCCACTGTTGGTGTTTGCTGCCCCAGGTTTATCCTGATCATACTGTGACCAGGTGTGGGCAGCGCTTGAGGAAGTTACACAACAAAGTTTCCGCACCGCACAAGATGAAATACATTTACAGGGTTGGTAATTAATCAGTGTTGCAAAAAATGTTCCGATTCATTTTGGTGTTTTGTTTGACACCTTCGCGTTGTGACATCTTTTTCCTCTGAAGTTAAGATGTATCCTCAGTTCTCGTTGTCGCATGTCCTACAGTCATTTTTCATTTTAACTCAAGCATTTCCCCCTCACCGTACTCGTGGAGTAATTTCGATCTCGGTGGTCTAGTTTTCAGGTTACTGTACTGAGCGTAAAGACACAAATTGGAAAAATCTATACACTGTATCTTCCTCTTGAGAGCGGTGGGGTGGTGAGCAACGTCTGATACTGGTGAGCCTGTTGTGAGGGCTACGAGAGCTTTATTATGAACATCTGAGACGCCAGGAAAACGAGTGACGCTTCGCACAGTGTTGGATGAGGAGTTTTGATGATAATAATACATACAGTATATAACGCGTGACACTTATGAATTTGATTCAGAAGGTATTGCGTCGAAGAGAGAACAACGTAGAGGCGCGAGGTAACCTGCAGATGGGCGAGTGGGGGGGGGTGGGGCGGGGGGGACAGTCAAGTCATTAGGTTTGCCAGCGCCAACCCGCCAGACACTGCGTCCTATTATAATGTGATTGGCGAATTCATTAATCAGTGTTTTTTATTGCGGAAAGAAACCGGAGAACACACACTATGGAAAAAAATCACCCGAGGTGGGAGTTGAACCGCCTCGAGCAGGACTTTTTTTTTTAAGGCATAAATGTTACCACTGCACCACACTACCACTTCAAACAAACGAGCTTCTTTCCAAAACGTTTCCAGCGTAGAGTGACTCTGCACGTGGTGTTGAATGTCGGGTTCCACGGTTAAGTTTTGTTGGCAGATCACGCAGATGGTCGGAAACTCCCTCCCCGTGGGTGTCGAAGAGGTGCCGTACTCTGGCTTGCCAGGAGAAGGCGGTACAGTAAGTCGACTGATCTCCCATTTGTTTCCTGCTGAATCGGACTAGTGTTGCCCCCTTGTGCATGTGGGTTTTCTACTGGTGTTCCAATACCTGCCATTTGTATAAACGCTCAATAACTGGCTGCAAACGTCTTTAAATACAGTTTAAAATTGGAACCTTCCTGAAAATATTTAGTGTGACCTTCCGGAATGAGTAAATTATTGTTTGCATTATGCACCAGTGTCGTGGGTGACCGCATCTGATTTGTGATATTCAGATTATTTTTCAAAGAAGAAAAAAATACTTTGGTAATTCATACCAAGAAATTCTTCTCATTAACAGTTTATTAAAGTTATTGTAACAATTAGATAATTTTCCCTATATCCACAAGAACTAAGAGAATCGAAAATCACCAGACTTTTCTGTCCCAGCGGCTGAGTCCCTAATTTATTTTTAAAGAACCCGAATGAAAAAACATAAGCATGTAACTTGTAACTTAGCGATACTGCTGTCTTGGCAGTGTTGTTGCAGGACACCGCATAACAAAGGGAAAACTGCACATTCATCAATAACAAGTCTGCGTCCTTAGCAGAAACGTTCTCGAAGTGGCTAAAATATAATAACAAGTCTTCATTATAGACGAACATGTGGAAAGTAGTGCTCTTTTGGTGTGGTATTTTTATGGCTCGATATATGAGAATTCATATTAAGAGCTGCTTTTTTGATTGCCCTTACAGAGCGTTTCTCCTCTCTCTCCTTTACGACGTTAACCACTCATGTTAAAGACATCTTAAGTCATGCTGCCAACAAACCAACCTCTTCAGAAGCACTCGGGACTCTCCCAGAGGCCTCTGACAACGCAGACACGTGGAGCCATGTGATCGGCGCATAGAGAATTGCTATTGTCGGCCGTGGCGGCGGTGGCGCATGCCTGCTGCCTCAAATAGTGCGAGGCAGGCGGGCGAGTGCCACGCGGCTGCCGTTAACTCGTCTGTCGCCCCGTGACACGTGCTGCTTGCGTGCCTGTGCAGACCTCATCCCCTGACCCCTACGTCCATCACGAGAGAGAGAAAACCTTGGTAGCCCCCAATGCGGTCTCCGGAACAGTGAACCATGGCACAAATAATACGTGGGTAGTAGTTCTAATCTTCCATGCAACAACTTTCCACCACAGCAAACCCCATCCCTGTGTTTTTATAGGTCGTCACGTTTCAGGGTCTGATTTAGTAACCGATTCTGTTTGTGAGTTTCTCGTTTGTATATTTTCCTGTTTGCACAGTCCCATTCACGCCATTAGCCGAAATGCACCATACCATTGCCATATATTTACATTAATCGCAATGGCTGGAATCTTACGTGCATGACTCAAACGGATGTATCAGGAGCGTAAGAATGTTGTCTGATTGATCGTTTACATTCACATTTGATAGGGTTTCATTGAAGACCACTGTCAATCAAAGGATAGGGTGAGTTGTAAATCCTCAGGTTTGAGGTCGTTTCATGTTTAGGAGGCTTCCTTCAAAACGGTTATGTACGGCTCTGCAGGGCCATTACTCGGCAAATAAATTACACTATATTCTCTAAACGACCATGGGTGGGTTCTCCTTTACTTGGGTGAAGAAATGTCTACGGCCATTAAGAGAGTTTTACACTATCACTTACCTCACAGTGTTATGTACAGGTAATAAAGGCAAACATCCCCGTATAGCATCCCCACTTTTGGTATTTACACATGGTAGCAATGCTCATTTAATGCCAGTCCGATCTAGGGGAGAGGCCCAGGACCAGTTCACATTCACTGTCATTGATTTTGTTGGGGAATCAAACTCGGGTCGCTGGATTTGTAGAGCCATGAGCTAATCACTGCGCCACCGCTCCCCAAAAAGCTACATGCTTATATTTAGGAGAGAGACTGTGAGCTCAAGCTTATTGTCATCATCACCACCACAGTTGTCTTCATGATGGTGTCTATCTTGTCCATGACCAGTCATACAAAATGTGCGCGTTGTAAGTTGTTTTATTATTATTCCCTTGTAAGCAGTGTGCATATCAATATCCTCGCCCATCCATGCAAGGAGGACATATATAACAAGAGTCTCAGGAGCATCTCCATGCTCATACAAGTATTTGCTGCTACTCATTGACAGCACTTTGAGGGTCGTGGTGGTGCTGGTGGTAATTCTACATTCCTAAAGAAGGAAACCTTATTCTCTAAGTAATAATAATAATGATTGCATGTTTCGAGTGCTTTTCACCCAAGAGTCACAAAGCGCTGCAGAGAGAATTGCACGTCAACAACAGCACAATAACGGAAAATCGGCAGCAACCATTTTTTGTGTTTTTTTTAAATATACACATTTGTAGAACAACATGTAAAATATGATCAAACTTTCAACTGTAATTTTAAAATGCAAAATTATCAGAGTTTATAATACATGGGTTTAATGTAATATTTGCCGTATAATAATAATTGCATTTCTAGAGCGCTCAGCACCCAATGGTCACAAAGCACTGCACAGAGCTACGGAGAGAATGGCACATCAACAACGAGATGAAAAGGGCATCTCATCAATAACGTTTTTTTGGAGTTTTTTTTTTACAAATCTGAGCTGTGGAGAGAACGGCATGTCAACAACATCAGGACAGCCCAACTGAAAGTCAAAAAATAGCAATAAATTATAAGTCAAGTAATGAAACCATGGCTTTAAATTAGGAGGTGGTTCTGTGCAGGATGCTTGCATACCTGCAATATTCAATGTCTAGAAAAAACGTGTAATATGCCGAGATCTGGCAGATGATGAGAGGTGTTGATGGAAAGGTTTATGTTGGAGTGGTGGTTAGTGTGTTGCTGTGCTATGAACCCGGCCACCCAAGTTCGATTCCCCCTAATGATCAATAACAGTGGCATTTATCTAAAATGGTCCTGGGCACTCATTAGGTCGACTCAGCCTCAAATGAATACCTGGTGCTGTGTGTAAACACCGCCAGCAGGGAGACAAAGGTGGCTAGGCATGGTGCTGGACACCTATGCTCTTTCTGTGCTGTGCCGGCCTTCATAGGGTGCTTACTAACAACGCTTGCCCCAAAAGTTGTTAAGGCTATATGGGGGATTTCATACGAACACTTACGTGACCAGTGTTATCCAAAAATCAATTCTTTGGGTTATGTCAAGCAAAAATTGTCATGAACCCTCCTTCACCCAACACAGCCAATCAGTAAGGTTTTGTCACATGAACAAAACGTGCCAATTCTTAACTATCTCAGCACTGTAATTCTTTACTATCTCACCACATTAGTGCATTGGGTTTCTCCAACGCATCGGTCAAATGTGGAAAAGTCACGCATTACTTCTCTCAAAGTTGCTCCCGACATCTTCTCTCGTGGGCGGCGCGGTGGCCCAGTGGTTAGCGCTGACGCCTCACAGCAAGAAGGTCCCGGGTTCGAGTCTCTCGGCTCCGGTGCCTTTCTGTGTGGAGTT
>JAZEWT010000019.1:13848047-13858512 GCA_036362905.1 Mordacia mordax | reverse complement strand
TGGAAGGCGGGCCCACGTCGCCATTTCGGGCTGAGCCCGGCCGGGTCCCGTGGGCAAAGACCCGGCCACCAGGCGCTTGCCTGCGAGCCCCAACCCCGGGGAGATGAGATCTTCTCTCGTGTATTTATCGAGCCGCATACCCCTGGTTGCAACGCCTAAACACCGGCATGCATTTGGTTGTTTTAGTGACCGACCTTGGGGCAGGAGGGAAGCAGCAGTGGTGGTGGAAAATGTCCCTTTCTGAGAACGGGGCTGCGGCGCGTGCGATCGCTCCGCGCTGTTGTTGGTCAGCACTGGGTGTTTTCAAAGCTCTCTTTGGAAAAAGTGAATTGCTGCAAAAATAAAAAACACAATGAGTGGCTTACTGATGGTTAAATGGCCGGCAGGAAGAACTCTCCTTAACACATCCCCTGAGTGAGCACCTGTGTGCCGCGCTCGTTTCCAGGCGAGGTCTTGGGCGGCGGCAGTTGCA
This sequence comes from Mordacia mordax, assembly GCA_036362905.1. Lineage (NCBI taxonomy): Eukaryota > Metazoa > Chordata > Hyperoartia > Petromyzontiformes > Petromyzontidae > Mordacia > Mordacia mordax. The sequence continues at coordinate 13,858,040 of JAZEWT010000019.1, read as the reverse complement.
CTACATGCGTTGCTTGTGTTGGCGCGCGTTCCAGCGAGTGTGCACACAATCGCTGGGACACTTACAAAGATCCCCCAAATGGCCTTAACAGAATGTACGGTCAAGTGCCGTTAGCGAGTAACATCTATGAAGGCTGGCACGGCACGTGTGGGTACACGTGGCCAGCACCATGCCCAGCCATCCAGGCCAGGTTCAGAAAATCCTCACTGGTGTTGGCCGTGAGCGAGTATCAGGTATGGAACTCGGGTCGCCGGGCTCCTAATGGAGTGGACTAATCACTGGGCTTCTGCTCCCCACTGGGACGCCTATACACACGCCCGGGTATATGCGTGTCACCATTAACCGCGACTGTACATATCGCAAGCAATGGCATGTGTACGCGTGCTGTACAATGTGCATCCTGTACATATCTGTGATCGTATTTTTTTAAGTGACCAAGTTTTAAAAATACCAATACGAGCTTTTCGTTTCTTGTGCTTGCGAACAACTGTAGCTGTGGCGGCAGCATTATGAAATATATAGAGTTCAAGTTATTAAAAAAAGAATGAGATGCAAAAATATTAATTGCCACACATTGCTAGTGAGTTTAACCATGACAGTGTTGGGGTTGATTTGATGGCGGAACAAAACATATGACCTGTTGACCAATAATAAATAGCTTCAGGTTTGGGGCACGGATGTCAGACTCCTAATAACGTGAGATACCAGTGTGCGTTTCGTACTGGCCATGTAAAAAAAATGCACTTTCATATTGTGAATTCCAAATCTGCTTTTTACATAGACCTCATCATGTATTTGTTATTACATAGTTTCACTCTAAGTCAGTCATTCAGTCATGCTGAACAGGAAAAAACGGTTTATTTGGTGGTAGCCAGCATATTACATGGGAAGAGAGGGTTTACATATAAAGCGACAACTCTAACAACTATATAGACAAGAAACACTAAGCATGCCACTAGTGAGATAAACTCACCCATGGAATTGAAATGGCATGGGCGGCATGGTGGCGCAGTAGTAACATCTGCGTCTCGCGGAGTTAGAGGGTTCAATGTCCGCCGTGGGCACCCGTCTGTGTGGAGTTTGTGTGTTCTCCTTCTGTTCAACGTGAGTTTCCTCTGGGTTTCCTTCATGAGTTTCCTCCCACAACTAAAAAAACACTAATTAATTGGCCGATGCATCATAATACACAGGGAAGCAATGTCTGGCGGGTTAGCACAGGCTGTCAGTGTGGCTCCCCCCCCCCCACACCTCTGTTTCCTGCAGCGCTGTAGGACTTCTGGGTGAAATATGTCGATATATAAATGTAATAAATTATTATCCGCGTGGATAGCCGAGCTCAAAGACCACCACGTTCGATTTGAAGGCGTGATATTTGTGTTCGGTCGGTCAGCTGATCAGGTCAGCGAGCGAGCCACGCTCCTCTGCTCCCTCTGCCGCCCGGGCAGGAAAGGCCCGCAGGCTGCTGTGCTCAGATAACGGTGCCTCCGCATTGTTGGAGCCGCCAGGCTCGGAACGCAGCGGCACACGTCCAGGCGTGGCGGCCGTGTGGGGGGCGGCTGAGGAAGGAGTGGGCAGTGTGGGGGGGGGGTGCCGAGGAGGTGGGAGGAAGGGGGAGCTTCCCAGAGGTATTTTCCACCAGAGCTGAAGGCAGTTTGCCACCTCCACGTCTCTTAACCGTTGTGCTGTTTTGCTCTGGGTTCTTTTGATTAATAGTGATTATTGCGATGTAGGTTTTCATGCCTCGATTACGAGAATTGCTCGTGAGAGATACTACTTCGGGATAGCTGCCTCGAGCATTCCTCTCCCACTGGTTCGGGACGTTTCGTCTTCCCACGTTGGATGCTTTCAGCCCTTCTGTGTGGGATACGAAACGTAAGGTATAGAGGAATGCTCGACCTGGCTATCCCGAAAGAGCAGCAATTAATAGAAATTCACAGTAATGATAAGGCAACTATTTATGAACTATTAGATTTATGAGGGAGGGACCCCATAACTTGGCCTTGTCAGTTTTGGGTGTTTTGCTTTCTGAATCCAAAGAATTTATAGTCACGCATTGTTTTGACATTTTTAGTTTGTGTTTCATGCAAACGCGAAGAATCCCTGTTGTTATTGGCTTTGATTAATCTCTTAAATGTGAGTTTCCACTATGTCCTAAGCATTTTAAATACACTGTAGTTTGTCATTTTAAATCTTGGAGCCATCCTTCAAATTCTTGTGAATTCTTAATATGTTTGTTACAGAATTTTTCCGCCAGCCGTCTGAGAATAACAGCATATCCACTTATTTATCTATTTGTTTACTTATTTATTTGTTTGGATACGGCTACTTTTACAATGTGAAGGTTTTGCGAAACAACAATAGTTTGTATATCATTCCACAGCAATTAATATCTTGTTCCCAATTTACAGTGAACAATAACATTCAATCAATTGTACCTGTGGGTGTGTGGTAGACATTGGCAGGGACGATAATCTGTCATCAACTCTGCACTTTTTTTTCCACCGTAGGTATAATTACAGGCTTTTGATTTCTCAGCTTTGGTGTGTGTGTATGAATAGTATATTTGTTATTGTGCATAAGGACATGTTGTTATTTGTTCGACATTTGAACAGAAAATTAGCAAAGCTACAGTTGTGTGCTCAATTACATTAGCCAATCAATGGAATTCGGGGCGGGCGTTGAATAAAAGCTGATTGTTCCACCAGAATACGCGTTTTATATCGTAGTAGACGAGTGTAGTCTGCTTGTTGCACCAGAACACGTGTCGTATTGATGCAGTCGTCTGTAACATCCCTGGTGGGGTTTGCATCTTACCTCATGCGCAGTTTGGTGGAATCCTTGATCTTCCTTTTACGGAGGAAATATCCGCGCATCTTCTTCCACGAGCTGTTGTCATCTCGTGGTTCAGAAAAATACAAGCTGCACCCTGCAGTAAATACATTGTGTGAAGGGGTAATCTATTTACAGGCAGGTTGGCTTTGCTCGGGATGATATTGCAGAGGCCACGGTCGTAAGAGGTTGCGTTCATGGCTCTCATCAGAAAGACCTAAGCCACTTTTATTTTCCCAAGAGTTTTTTCTTAGCCTATTTAATAAAACGGGTCATGTGCTATTGCCACAAGAGTAGAACACTATTCTTGGGTTAATCAGGAGTAGACTAGTCCCAGCATAGCTTAGGAACCTGTCATATCTAACATTAAGTGAGTCAATAGCTTGTTTTTGTGCTCGTTTGGATTAAACCGAGCCTAGGCATAGGATTGTGGAATTTCTCACTTTTGCCGGTAAGCCCGGAGCAATGGCTTTTGCACATTATGGATTTAAAATAGCCACAGTTATACCATGGCAATGTGGAATTTCCACCTCTTAGCACGGTGTGCGGCAGTTGTTAGTTATGAAGCCGCTGAGCTGTCGCGTGGCGATGTTGAATTTCTTGCTGCCGTCTCGAGCAACGAGCCTCACCCAACGCTGACAGGAGCATGGGGGCATACGGAGTTATTTGAGATGCACAGAGAGGGAAGCTATTCTTTGAACGCAACACACTAGGGGTGAACGGGCATTCCATAGAGGGATTTGTTAATCTTTCCCACTTTGCCCTTGGTTATGGTCCAGCAGTGTGTTAACATAGGTACACGAAACAACGTGTTGTTTTATTTACAAGGGTAGGTTTTGCGTGTGAAAATTGCTGTCCGTGTTGGAAATATGATTGAGTTAATGCTGCATAGGTTATACTGAAAGCCGATTGATATTCATTGTTTCGCATTCCATGTCGCTTCATACTTTTTAAAGACAGAGTTCAAAATTACTAACTCAAGTAACTGTTAGCACAAAATATAAAAAAAAACTCACGACGTTGTGCAATAACACTGCCTTACATGGCTATGAAGAAGCACATTTGCCCAAAACATCACCTATTTCATATTTTTACCTTTGCGGCCACTGTGTTGCAGCTGAATGTGCCGAGTCTTTTTGTTATTTACGCTTGTGCACCACTGCCAACGCAGCGGCATCATCCCCGAATAATTTGTTAGAAATATTGAAGCCATCGTCGCCATGAGTACGAATGAACTTTGCCCAACTCTCGCTGACGTTGGGGCCATACCGTATGTGCGTTTGTGCGTTCGTGAGTGGCATCGATGCTGTTGACTCTTTGTTTACTTTTCACACACCTGTGGTAATTCTTTTATTGGAACCTGACCTGGGCCTGCACCAGATTGAGTTAGCTTAAAACATGTCCCAAGTAAAGTGATCCACGTAACAACAATACCCGGAAAACAGACGTGGTTCGGGTGTTCTGGCGGACGCATGCATGTGTGCGTATGTACAGGTGCCACGACAGTAGCTCACCAACCGCAGTAGCTCACCAACCGCAGTGGCTCACCAACCGCAGTGGCTCACCAACCGCAGTGGCTCACCAACCGCAGTGGCTCACCAACCGCAGTATTGCCCGAGTCCGTGAGGCTAAGCAGGAGTGTTTAGCCGGTATCTTGTATCTTATAAGAACATTATAGTAAAACCTCTATTTCATGGATTCATAATAATAAATAATAACAGAGGCGAAAGGGTTACTAGAAGTCTGCTATAGCTGGATGTTTATATGACGATCTTATGTAGACAGTAATTACCTTATCGTATAACAACCTGTATATTCTAAACACCATTAAACAGAGTAATGCATGTCTCTAATAGCCACAATTAAAACACTGAAATAAAAAATATAATCTCCAATGCAGACTGCTGTCTCAGAAGTAGTGGACAGCGTCCGTTGTTTCCGAAGTCCATTAAGCAGAGCTCCACTAAAGCGAGGTTTTTCTGTGCTAGTGTTACAAACGAGAGGGACCAATGGGTTGTTTATGGTCAATCGATTATAGAGTCTCGTCAAGGCGCTTCTCTCCTGCTCATATGTTTATGTGCGTGCGTATATCTACCCTGGCGTTTCTGTACGTGTTTGTACGTGTACATGCGCGCGTTCCTTCTGCGTGTGCACATTTCTTAACGAGCGTCTGCTGCGCGTGTAAACTTGTTGAAGCTTCGCAAAGTAATCGGTTGCCCACTTGAAAACTCGATTTGATTGGCTGTGCCAGGTGGTGGAGGGTTACAGTTAAACATCGACATTTTACACTTTGCGATGACCTAACTCGATAAAAACTAACGATGAATCAAAATATTGCTCGTGAAAGCCTATGTATACAATTAGCGTCCACTAGTTTAACTAATGTCCAGCCACCAGCGGCAAGTTTTTTCTGAGGTCGAGAACCTTTTTGCGTGCGTGCACCCACATCACGTGTTTGCACACGCTGCCTGTATGCCTACACGTTTGTGCACGTATGCCTAATTGCGAACAGGGGCTCCGGTAACTTCAATGATGAATCCACATGTGGAACTCGAAATGAGGCATTTTTTTCCACAGGCAGAGGGGGAGGCTGGTCAGGTGTGACCAGTTCTCTTAATGCGCAGCGGCCTGGAAAAGCGTCAATCACTCGATTACCCACCCGGGTTCAACATCTGCAGGCAATATGTGTTCTGGAAAATCCAGGCTCACCCTTTTTATTTTTATATATTCCACACATGGTCCCAAGTATACTGTAGCCTGACGCCCATGAGCTATTCTACTGCGCCTGCCCCATTTTGTGTGGGTGAGTGCTGGTGGCGCCGGTCGTAAAACCGCCAGCGTGGCCACGATCTCTTGGAGCCGTGCTCGAGGTAGAGATGCAACTCTCCACAACGTGGTCCCATTTTTTGAGAAGCTCACGTTTTGATTGCAGTCGAGGTCATAGTCGTCAATTTAAGAGGGGACCTTCTTATTTAGGATGCGTTACCAGAAGGGATTATCGGCCTCTGGTCAGGGTTAATAACGGAACGATGCCCAAGTGAACGTTAGCCGTGGAGATGAAGCATTGAAAACATGTCCGAGGTCAAGTGGATCGTAGAGGCCTTCATCCATTAGTAGATAGTTGCAAATCATGATTATGATGCTGATAAAGGTGTCAGCTTCTTAAAAAAAAATCATCTGAAGCCTGGGTTCACCATTTTCTTGTATTGAATTACTGTTACTTCACAGAACCACCACATTGGGCCTATAATGGGTTAACCTTCACGGGACTATTAAAATCGAGGGCAAAGCTACAGAAGCGGAGCTGTTCAACAGAATAACTTACGGTTACATGGCAGCGATATGTAAAATCTGGCCTGGACTTCTGCTAGGTCAACTTGGCCTAAAATATTTCCGTAATAGTGCACGCTCGGCGGTTAGACAGGCAGGTGGTTGCACGGTGGTAAACAAACAGCACTGTAACAACGGCATTCTGGATTCTACTTTTGGTCACATACACCCATCTTGAGTGGGTAAATGACGTTTGAACTTGGTCTTGGCCCTCCATAAGGTCGGTTCAGCCTGAAAATTATGTAACGAGGATTGCCAGGTAACAGCGTCGTGTGCAGATTCACTACTCGGCGGGGACATAAAGGTGGCTGTGCAGGAACGGCTTTTCTCCCGATCTCCTGCACACATTTAACTCGGCCAACAATAGACGCTTGTCAAGAATCACTGGCACGAAGTCTGTGTCAGGCTTAGAAGAGAAACGTCTCCTTTGCTGTTGTATGTGCGCGTGCAGTAATGTGATGCTGTTTGAGCGTGCATCTGCAATACGTTTGTGTGTGTGCGCGTGTCGTGTTTTCTTGAGGTCTGTTTATATACAATGTCTGCATTGGCATTGACTGGATATGATTGGCTTTTGATGGATGTCCCTATCCATTTGTGTGGGTTGTGTGATGAGGGAAGGAGTGAGGGAAGGAGTGAAGGATGGTAATAGACAGGCAAGGGGACTGGTGTGGTTGTTAAGAAACGATCTTCACAATTGAGAATTGCCCTGGAGAAGTTTTCTTTCGGGATATCCGCTGCGAGCGTTCCTTCTCTCTCCGAGATATCCCCACAGCCCCCACCCTTGGAGGCATCATCTGGCTCTTCCCTGTGATCCCAAGAACCCCTTACGCCACCAGAAGGCGAGTGACACATTAACTTGCCTGTGGGCCCCTTCAAGGTTGACTCTGCCTTGTGGTCAGCATCTTTTTTTATTCATTTGTGGTCAGTATGAGCCCTGGTGAAAAACACATTTGGGCAAGCACCATGCTGCTGAGCTTAATACCGCCATATGAACGAATACTTGTCCTGATAACGAGGTCTACGTGTGTGGCCAGGTGTGAGCGGGTAGTGTAGTGGCGCATGTGGCCTGGCACAAGAACTGTGGTGGCATCACTGCCACTTAGTAACGAATGACAGTCGTTGTAGCGGTTAGATTACTGTACTACGAACCTGGTCACATAAGTTTGATTCCCACTCACGGCAAATGTTAAGTTGAGTTCGCCTCAAATGAGTACTGTACCTGGTGCGGTATGTAATCAAAGCGAAAAGGGAGTCCAAGGTGACCGTGCATGGTCCTGGCCACTCGACCGTGCTGGCCATGTTAGTTGCCTCCGTGTGTGTGTGCTTATTTGTAACCCGCATGTAATGTTTGTGTAGCGAGATGTACGCTCGGGATAACTTTAAATATTTATTTGTACGCTTAAGGTATTAATCGTTATTTGGGTTGTTCCAGAGTGTTCTTGTTTTTGTGCGTTGTCATGGCAATAGGCATTTGGCACGTGGCGTTTTAAGAGCAAAGGAGAAAAATCACGTGGAACAGGAGAGGGGGGGTTCCCCACTCCCCCACTCACCCCCGCACGCGCGCACCCAAACGCCCCACCGTTCCACCGCGCCACAGCCTCACCTCCCCGCAGCCTCACACATCACCAGCCAACCGCCATAAAGTCCCACTACCGCACAGCCACACCGCTGCACAGCAGCATAGCCCCATCGGCTCATGGCCTCACCACCCCACAGCTCCATGGATGTTCCGCCTAACCACTCTTTAGCCCCATTGCGCCACGGACCCACTGCGAGTCACAGTCCAACCGCCCCACAACTCTGCCGTCCAACACCACCACACCACCGCCCCCACTGGCCCCACCTCCCCTCAGCCCCACTGCTGCACTCCCCACTGCCCCGCCGTTTTTCCATCTAAACCCGATTGCGTTCCCAGCCCTGTCGGGGTCGCAGGCGTGTTCGCATTACGATGAAAATTCCTCTGGCTTTGCGAGCCAAGCATTCATCTCTTGCCCAGAGTAAACAGTGTGCGTTGGGAAATACATTGTGGGGGGGGGGGGCATGTGCAAGTGTCAGATGGGTTTTAGAAGGTTCTGTTGAGGGGGGGTAGTGGGGGTGTTGAGTCCGGGAGTTTGTGGGCGAGAAGACAATGGTGTGAGAGTTGCTTTCCAAAGCTGTTCTTTCGAGATAGGCCGTGTCGAGCGCTCCAACTGTACCCTGCGCAACGTGTCGCCAGATACAATGGTGTTTTTCTTTGCAAAGTTATGCTTTTGGGATTGCACACGTGGTATTGCTATAGTTTGAGTGCCTATTTTAGTCAGATAATGTTTTCCCCCACTCCGTTACATTGGCTTTTCTCTTGAATCGTGGCCCAATTACTCTGAGGGTCAACAAATTTGAAAAATAAATGTACTTCCAGCATTTTTATATTAACCAGAACCTCTTGTCACCGTATCAAGGAATGGCCAAGGACGATGAACTGCATAACCGATCACGAAGGAATGTCTTCACTAATCCTCTTGCCCAGTATCAGATGTTGACCCTTCATGCTCTGCAAGCAGTGCTTTTCCACTTGTAACGCTATAAGTTATAACATATATGTATTTTTCAGACGTTGAAATGTGATTAACCGAGTCTTGGGCATCTTCAAATATCGTCTCAAGACTCAGTTGTTCCGTAAGGCTTTCAAGTCCAATGGGCTGGGACTGTTGATGCAGCTCAATGTTATAATTATGTAGGTTATCACGGCTCGATGCATGATGATTGCTTCGAAAAGCTACTCTCTTGGGACAGCCGCATCGATCGCTCCCTCTCCCTCCATCGCGACTTTTCGCCTCACACGTTAGAGGCATCCTCAAGCACCTGAGGATGTCTCTAACAATGGAGGGAGAGGGAGCGATCGACACGGCTGTCCCGAGAAAGCAGCTTTTCGAAGCAATCAGCAGCTCAATGTTGTTGTGCTGGGATGATGGCTCTTTACTGACCTGTGCCTGCTCAGGAACATTTATTCCTTCCTTGTTTGTTGAAGAATTATATTTTTTTCCATTTATTTTATGTCCTATAATTTACTACTGTTTGATTTTCATTTGAACTGTCCTGATGTTGTTGACATGCCGTTCTCTACACGGCTTTGTGCTCCTCAGGTGAAAAACGCTCTAGAAATGCTATTATTATAATCTTGTAGGGGTATGTGGTGATTCTTGAATGTACTTATATATGGTGACTGAGAAAATCGCTTTAGGATCGATACTGGAGAACTTGATTTAAAAATTGGACGAATAATCATATTTAAAGCCAAAGTCAACCCTACCAGCACAAATAACTTTTTGGGTTACTTTAGGACTAGAAAGTTTTGCTTTGACACTTCCCAATCGCCCGGGGCTGGGACTCGCAGGCGAGCACCTGGTGGCCGGGTCTATGCCCACGGGACCCGGCCGGGCTCAGCCCGAAATGGCAACGTGGGCCCGCCTTCCAGAAGGCTCACCACCCGCAGGAAGGTCCGTGAGGGGCCGGTGCAATGTGGTTTGGATAGCAGTCATGGCGGGGGGCCTCGACGACCCAATCCCTGGACCAAATCTCTGGCAATAGGGACATGGAATGTCACCTCGCTGAGGGGGAAGGAGCCTGAGCTCGTGCGGGAGGTTGAGAGGTACCGGCTAGAGATAATCGGGCTCACCTCCACGCATAGCTTGGGCTCTGGAACCCAGCTCCTTGAGAGGGGCTGGACCCTCCACTACTCTGGAGTTGCCCAATGTGAGCGGAGGCGAGCTGGTGTGGGCTTGCTTGTAGCTCCCCAGCTCAGCCTCCATGTGTTGGAGTTCACCCCGGTGAACGAGAGGGTCGCTTCCCTGCGCC
>JAZEWT010000019.1:13830602-13846271 GCA_036362905.1 Mordacia mordax | reverse complement strand
CTGGAGGAAGTGTCTGGGGTGAAGGAAGTCTGGGCATCGCTGCTCAGACTGCTGCCTCCGCGACCCGGTCCCGGATAAGCGGACGAAGATGGATGGATGGACTTCACAATCGACATAACCCAACACAGGCTGTGCCCGTGTGTACGTATAGCCTCTTAATCCGCGATAGCTGCAGTCTCTCTGCTCGAGTTACAGTACTTCAGTGGAGTTCTCTCCCGCCTCCCGGATTCACTGTGAAATTGTAGACATTTCTGTGTCGCAGGTTCGGTTGGGAAGTGGTGACAGTGCAACTGAGCAACGGGCCACATAAGCATAGATCAGGGCTGAGCAGCAGGTTGAGGTTTGTGCAGTCTGGACAGAGAGGAGTGCATGCCCTCGTAAAAATACAGGTGAATGTGTGACCAGTGAATGTGAAATTGACCCGAGGTGGGTGGGGGGTGAGTAGCACGGTGGCATGCTAACTAACAAGTCGTGGCTGCTGGGGGATCATTGCTTAGGATGTCGCGGAAACATTTGTGGAGTCAAGATGTGGTTTTCCTTTGTGACAGCGATAATGCCACTGCAACAGTTGTGACAAATGAAGCGAGCACGTACTACAGTCGAGCAGGAAGCCACGTGAGTACAACCATTTGGGGTGTGGAGAGCTTCAGTGCGCCATGTGTAAACTTCAACCGTGCGTAGTAGGTAATTAGATTGATCGATGTTTATTTTTACAGAAGAAACTATCCAGTGAACTTGCAAGGTCTAGGTGCGAGATGAATGCGATACAGTAAAGGTTTAAGCTGACCAACGCAACAACAATTGCAGGTTGGCGCCTGTTGAGCTAACAGCAAAGATGCGATGCCCCATGTGTCTGTGGTACACGCTCCCACACACCTGCATATTGTGCGTAATCAGTTCAATTCTGTCCATTTGCCCGAACGGAAGACCTCGCATCTCTCCTCCCACGTGTAAACTAGGGAAGCGGAGGATTCCGCACATTTTCGCTCTCTTCGCTTTTACAAGGAAGTGCACAACACGGGCGGCTGTACGCATGGGCGGGAGCCCATGCGTACAGCCGCGTAATTGGTGCCAAGTAACGGGTCGCCACGTGTTATTAACGCCGGTGGCAGCTAGAGTTCCCAGCGCGTGCTTAGACAACGAGCCCATCACATTGATGAATGGGCAGAGGCTTTATGACTTGATTTATGCAAAAGGTGAACCTCTGTATCACCGTGTTTCATGGGGTCATGGGCACTCAGATGCACATGTTTTATAGATAAGGGCAGAGGGAAAGGGAGTACAATATTGAGTCTGGGAGTTGGATATAGGATGGGTAATTTATCCTTTAATGGAAACAGACGTGAAAGGGAGAGGAGGAGGGGTAGCAAATAATAGAGGGAAGAGCTTGAAAGAGGCAGAAAAGCAAAGGGATTGGATAAAGAGAGAGATTGGATGGAAGGAATGTAGGAATGGAACAGAGAGGGTGAATGAAAAAGTGGTTGAGTGAGATAAAGTATTCATGGGCAAGTGTAAAGGCATCTTCGCATTGGGGGACAATGAAGGATACACGTGGAGGAGGATGAAGCATAAGGATTGAATGAATAAGGGAGGAAATGAAGCAATAAGCAATAGCTGTAAGACTTAGCAGAAATGAAAGTGTGTGATGAATGAGATGGTGGAAGGCGAATGAGAAAATTATGAAAAGGATGATGGAGAGACAGGTGAGGGAGCGATTGAATGAGCATATAGAGAATGAGGCGGGGCAGTAGGGTGCGGATAGATTGGAGAGAATGAGGGGTGGGGGTGATGGTGAAGCAGTGGAAAGTGTACAAGTCCAAAGAGCACTTGGTTCAAGGAATAATGTCACGTTTAAATGGGTGGTTCCTTGCCTCTGTTCTTTCTGTGCTAGGTGTAAAGGAGACAAAGCCATGTGTCCTTTGTCTGTTCGGCACGGGGCAGGTGTGCATGCCTGTGTCGCCCGGGTGCCAGCTAGTATTGGTGGGTACAATGACCATGACACACTACTGAGCAAGTACTGTTGACATTTTTGTTTTAAAACCCGACATTATAGGCTGACAGTAGATTAAGATTCACTGTGCTTGTTTTCATCTGAACCCATTTAACCATCTCTGGCAAAAATAAATTTAGGTTTCTGCTCAATCCAGTCCTAACCAGCTTTGATGGTGGACAGATGCTGATGCGGAAAAACACTGTACAGGGCGTGAAGGTGTCACCACCACTGTCTGTTGTTGAGCAAGATGCTCGTTTAGGTGACTTGATGAAACAGCAAGCAGCTTTTCTACTCAAGATTGTCTTAGCCAGCAAAACATGTCACAAACGCAGTGATTTCATGCTCAAATGAGCACTGGGTGTCCACATCTTTTTTTAAAGTCCTGAGCCACTGGTGGAAATGCCATATTCTTGTGGTGGGGCAGGCTGATAGCATAGGTGGCATAGTTGTGATGAAAATCTTAAACGCAAATAAGCATTCTGCTAAATTTAGGTTCCGAGAAACACGTGTGACGCTGGCTGTTCTCATGCCTATAGGAGCTGACACAACATTAAAGCCACATGTCTTAAACGTCTTTGACTGGATGTTTTCCATTTCACATTCATATCAAGCAACAGAGGTTGTGCAAACTTTGTCATTTGATCCACAATGCCTGGCTGCTATTGGTGTCTTGAACTGTCCTGCAGCCATGTTAAGCAGTGAAGAAAGCATCCTACTCGATCTTCCATCGATCATTCATTCATTATCAATACCCACTTAAACCTGTACAGGGTTGCAGGGGGCTGGAGACTATCCGGCCGACAGAGGGAGCAACGCGTGGGAATACCCAGGATGTAACGCCAGTACATTGCAGTCCCATCGATCAGCGCAACATTTCTGGTTAGGAAAGTATGCATTGAACAATACTGTAATCAAAACTATCACTGGTAACGTCCAAAATGATTATTCACTCAGAGGCGTGAGAAACCACAGAGAGGTGAGGGAAGACAACTGCGCGGTAAGCTGGCACCAACATTTGCCAGTCACTGCATCTGCTATATTAAGATGTTACCGGGTTAAGAGGAAGTGTCGTTTTTTACTTATGGGAGCAAACTGGAGCACTCTACGAACATCCACCCGGGCACAGCACTGAAGCTCCACACGGCAAAACACCCAAATTGGGAATATAACCCAAAACCTTCCCGCTATGATGCGGGAGTGTTACCAGTGCTCCAACATTTTACTCAAGAAAAAATAGCGGATCATCGCGTAATTAACCCCAGGAGTCCAGTCAAATAGACCTTGCTGTATCTAAGACTAGAAGACACTTTTCCCATTGTATAGAGTACGTTGCTCTTAGTATTTACGCTGCATTGTTTGGCAAATCAAATTTGTTCAAATAACCAAATGCACATTCATGGAGTTTATTTTTTAAAGGCAGCGCGACTGCAAGAGGGTAAAGCTCGGCATTGTTTTGCAAAGGTCTCACCGGCAGCCCTTGGATCTAATGCCAGGTTAGAGCGCTGAGTCAGCACTACAAGGATCCTGATTTTAAATCTGGGTAGGCACCTGTACTGTAGCTAAACTGGATTGGCAAGTGTGGTGAGGTAATGGGCTGAGCCTTGTCAGACGATGCGGTTGCATCTCGTGCATCTCATCTCATTGTCTGAAACCGCTTAGTCCTATACAGGGTCACGGTGAAGCCGGAGCCTATCCCGGCAGACACAGGGCGCAAGGCAAGGATATACCGACGATGGGACGCCAGTCCATCGCCGAGCACTGCGGGGCAATTTAGCCTGCGAGCCAATCAACCTATGTAGCAGCATGCTTTTTGGACTGTGGGAGGAAACCGGAGTGCCCGGCGAAAACCCACGCAGACACGGGGAGAGCATGCAAACTCCACACAGAAAGGCACCCGAGCCGAGAGATTCGAACCCGGGACCTTCTTGCTGTGAGGTGACAGCGCTAACCACTGGGCCACCGCTCCACCCCATCTCGTGCATGAAGAGGTCTATTAATGCCACTGCTGCAGCAGTTTGGGACGTTGCTTCGCAACAGTATTCTTGAACGCACGGTTGGGAAGAAGTGTTCTCTGTGACGATTCCGAATGGAAATTCCTGACGTGATGCCGACCGCACAATTTGGACTATAAGGGAAAATAAAGAAGACGTGTGGTTATATAATGGTTGGCTGACTGCCCTAACTGAGATGCACAAGGTTGGTAGTTCATCGTTCTAACGCTTCATTGGGCCATCTTACCACCTCACTGCCAGAATGGATTTTAGTACTTTTGCAAATCCGGGCGTATCTATTTTCTTGGTTTGCAAGATCGTTGTACAATCATTGGAGGTGTGCTGTGACCAAGGGATGTTCAAGCATCTTCCCATCTGTTTTCGCTTAACGTAGCAGCAGGTTTTGAGGACTCTGCACGGGTCTGCACGGTCACACAGCTGGAACGCAACTATCTCCTTCGGCCGAGAGATAAGTGGTCACGTGAAAGAAAAGTGAAAAGTTCTAAGAGAATAGCAAAAGAGAAGGCGTCCCGTCGTCGGGTGTATTCCTGCCTTGCGCCCTGTGTTTCCGGGATAGGCTCCGGCTTCACCGTGACCCTATATAGGATTAAGCGGTTTCAGATAATGAGATGAGATGAGAAGTGTCCCCAAACCAGTAGACCAAGATTTGTCCTGTTTCTTTATGGGTGGGTTTGAGTGCAAGCAAGAGAGAAAGACTGTCTATAAGTATCCTTGTCGGTATCCATGCGTGAGTGTGTAATTGTATCTGTGTGTGTGACCGCGCGCGTGTTATGTGCGTACTAGGGAAGGAATGTGTGTCTGACAGCCGCGCTGAACTATGAGTGCGATCTTGGCGTCCGCCCCGCTTTGGAAAAAAAAATAACCCAGCGGCTGCCCTCCGTCGACGCTCCTAGATAAATAACGGCGCGGCACAAACTCGAGCGGCGCTGGGGCGTTGGTCGGAGAACCTTTGGAAGTCCTGGAAGCCTGGCTGGGGGGTGAGGGGGGGGGGAGTAAATAAATAAATAGGCCCTTAAATAACAATAGTGTAAACGTGGCACACGTATGTTTGCCTGTGCCCTACCGATTTTCTCAGCACAACGATATTGGTGGCAGTTGCTGGAATAGTTTACATGTACTGATGTAGGTTTATCACGGCTCGACGTATGAGAATTTTTCTCCATTGCTGCTCTTTCAGGATAGCTGTGTGGCATGTTCTTCACGACATTTTGCCTCCCACGTTGAAGAAATCATCAGGTGTTCGCTTGATGATGCCTCCAACGTGGGAGGCGAAACGTCGTGAAGGGGATTGCAGGAACACATGACACTGCTGCCCTGAAAGAAGGCTGTGGAGAGCATTTCTAATAATTTACACATGTGTAAATAAATCACCTTTCACCCAAAGGTCATAAATTGATACGAAACTGGGATTTGGAAGACAAAACTTCCGAATCCTTGCAAGTAAAAACCGCCTAAAACTAGTCATTTAATCAGCTTCATTAAATTAAACCCCAACTAAGAATGTCAATTCAGGAGCAGTTGTCTTGGGGTGAGATTTGGGTGAGCGAACCAACCCCCTCTCCCATTGGGAACCTACCGTTGGGTTCCCAACGGGGGAGGGGAAGGGTAAATTGGGTTTTTCAAATGGAACTGCGGCTGTAGCATGCATTCGAGATCGCCAAACCATCGTTAAAACATGGATCTCCACGATTCGTGCACGTTGCTATGTAGCGGCTGCGCAAAAGCCCCCACAGCACACTGCATTCCATACGCGCTGCGGTGATAGAATGAAAAAAGGCAGCAGGCTGTTTCTTGAATGAAATCACGACCGTGAAACATGATAACTCGTGGAATAGCAGGGGTGCCTTCATCAGCAGTTCTGTAACCACGTAGGCAATCATTAACGAGCCTGCACTATCGATTCAAACATTTAATACGATACTATTATTGTTTCAAACGTTTGGGCCTTTTAATTATAAAATACAGTAAGGCTCGTATGCAGAGGACTTTCGTCTTTTTGCATGAATTTAACATGAATAACATTTTTTTCGGTAGTGATTGGGTTTTTTTCGTCTCAGTAATACTCCCTTCTGACACTCTTCTGCAATGTGCCCTCATCTCACCCAATCTCGCACGATGTCGGAAGTCAAGTTGAGTCAAGCCTGGTTTGCGCGTCGATGGAGTGCTATGGAGGTTACGTTGTCAGTAGAGGTTAGTATAGCAAAACAACATCATTGTACCGATCTGTACTGTAAAGTTTATGCTCCTCGCCTTCAGCGACCCTCTGAGCAGGGTGGTAAGGTATTTGTCGCATCATTGCCCACGACCAGCAGCAGGGCGATGGCGTTAGGCCCTCATCCAGCAGTGAATTGGCAAATGGTTAGTACACGTGGAGGTAAGGTGGTGCAGTGAGACCGTCTGCACCTCACAAAGCAGGGTGTGCCCCAGCCGGTTGGCTTCCCACCATAGCTGCCTCTCTGCACAGAGTTTGTTTCTTCTCCCCGTGTTCTGCGTGAGTATTATCAGCGTTCTGTGGTTTTCTCCCACGACTAAAAACACAAACATAATGTAAAGGCACGCAGTGTCTGATCGGTTGATGTCAGCTGACCACACGGTCACCTCACCCCCCACCCTCTCTATGGTAGCCTGCAGCACTTTTGGCATCTGTGGGTAAAAGGTGCTATAAATGTCATCAATTGTAATAATTATTTTTATTGTCACGATGCCGCTGCATCCATGGTGTGTGGGGGGTTTCCCGGCCTTGTCGGAGCGAAGTGGCGCAGGTTCGAGGAGGGGCCGCTGACATTGGTGTGCCCGGGTGCAATGGTAGGTGGGGTGAGGGTAGTAAGCAGTTGCTTGCGGCTAGGTTTTAGGAAAGGTTTCTCACAACACACACAGACTTGCAGCCATCCTAAGAGGTACGCTTTGCGCGTGTGTGTTATTTCCAGTTTCTTTTATTCTCTTCAGCTTTCCCTTCCTGTGTGCAGTCACCGTGCTTGTTGCTGTTGGCTTTGCTACTATGATTGTTACCAATAACAACCTTCCTGGTCGTGTGGCTCGGTTGGTGGAGAGCTGGGTAGCATGTTTGAGAGAGTACTCTCAGCGTGGGTAAGTTTTGCATTGCACCTCTGGCACGGCTGACTGGCCAGAATCGGCTATTCCTGGAGAGATTGCAACACGTGGTGAGCAGTCGGTAGTGGTTTCTGGTCTACGCGAAAAACCTCAGGAATGTACCCTGACAATGTGGCAGCAAGATGGCTGTGCCGCGCTTCGCAGAAAGAAGCTCCTGCCCAAGGTGGTTCTTACCTCACCTCACGTGCCTTTTTGTGTGGAGTTTGTATGTTCTCCGTTAATTCTGCGTAGCTTTCCTCCGAATTCTTCAGTTTGCTCCCATAACAAAAAAAACACTTGTTGGCCAATAACAAAATCTATAGGACGCAGTTTCTGGCAAATGTTGGCAAAACGCGTGGTTGTCTTCTTCCCCGCACTTCTCTATGGTTTTCTCACGAATAACTTTGACGTTGAATGAATACTTTGCACGTTATAAATTGTAAATTTTATTTTTAAACAAATTGGTGGGATGTCAACAATAGTTTCCATAAATATGTTTCACACACTCGTGGTTTCTCTTTCCCTTGGTTTCGGGAGATTACAGATTTTCAGTTTCACTCGTGTACTGATGTATGTTGTCACGGCTTGATGTGTGATGAGAATTACTCCCGAGCTGCTCTTTTGGGATAGTTTTGTCGAGCCTCTAACGTGGGAGGCAAAGGAGAGAAAAGGAACCCTCAAGTGGCTGCCTCGAAAGAATAGTTCTTCAAATCAGTTTCACACATGTTCTTGGCCTGTGAAAATATTGTGGAGCACCATGGTAGAGTTTGGGGTGGGGTATTGGGGTAGATGAGTGTTAAACTCAACTCCCTCCACCTCCATTGACTAAATTTGAAAACACACTGAGAGATACATTTTTCCATTGTGTTGTGCAATTGCATTATGCTATGGAGCAATTCGATCATCACGGTCATAAGGTGCCACCACTGCCACACCAACGTAGGGTTTGCTCAATGACGTGGTGGTTATTAAGCGCATGTGGTGTTTGTAATCCTGCAATGGGCTCACCCCACACAGACGTCATATATGAACCATTGTCGCCCCCTTGTCAGTAATATCAGCCAATACATTGCACACACACTGGCAATTTTGTAACGTGACTATTAGTTCTTGCGGAGAAAAACGTTTTGCTGTGTTGCAGAATTTTCTAATGGAATAGTGGATGCAGGAAGGCGCAGTCAGCTGAGAGATGGCCGTTTCTTTACCCATGAGTCGGTCTGGACAGGGGTGTGGCACTATCGGAGAGTATTACTCAACCCACTCACGCAGGAAGATCGTAAATTTAAATCGTAGTCGGAGGGCGAATTAGCCCATCATCACGCTTATAGGGCTGTTAAAAAGAGTTCCACGTTTTTGCCATGTCAGCGGTGAGTTGTGGTGTTGTACAGGCTGGCTCCTGTCATAGAAATGTCGCATGTAATGTAATGGTTAAGGTGGGCAACGCGATGCTGTATATGAACAATCACTGCCCATGCACAGAGGCACATCTTTTACCGAATACGAATGTTTTAATTTTATTAATAAGTGTGCTCTGTTGCTAAAAATTATGAACCAGTTTTTCCACTTGGATTCTCTGCCCCAGCTTGCATAAACGTGTTACCGGTGCCAGCGCTCACTCACACATACACAGAGTTGCTCTTATGAGGTCACTGCCGTTCATTAGGCCGGACGCGTACGCACACATGCACACACACACATGCACACACACACATGCACACACACACATGCACACACACACATGCACACACAAACGCGCACACGCGCACACACAAACGCGCACACGCTCTCACGCGTGCTCCCGCACACGCACTCACACGTGTGCCTCTGCGCACTCGTTTCTTTTTTCTGTGTTGGGTGTAAGAGTGCATCAGGTCAGTTTGGAATCATGTCGGCTCTCAAGTGGCCAATGCATGCATGGGTTGACTGTGTCAACAACCAATTTTTTTCTATTTGTACTCGTGTATTTTTTTTCTATTGTGAACTCTACTCGCACTTACGCATCTACTACGTTCAACACTAAGTATTGTGACGGCGCGTTGCACAGAGAACCGAACCAACAAACTCCCGATTGCGCGTGAGGCCCAGCCTGAGATAATTAAACGCAAATTCCAATCGTGCATCCAAGGCCATACATAATTCAAATTATTTATAAACCAGTTGAGGCATGAATACAAACTGCTTAATATTGTCTTCACTGTGCTAAGTAGTGCCTTGTTGTGCACGCGTGCCTTTCTCGTTACTGGTACGGGGCAAAAGCTTGTTTACTTCGTGACGGGGCCTTAAAATAAAGCCACTGGGAACAACATCTCATTTTGATGGGGTGGGGGTGCACAACCTAGCAAAGAGTAACGTCCACACTCTTACCCTGCTGCTGGTGAGCGCATGGTGCAGCGCGTGTATCGATTGATACACACGTATGTACATCTGTGTTGGAGAGAGTCCACCAGACTGTTTCGTGTCATCCATACAAAGTACAACTACCACACTGCAGGTCGCAACAATTCACTCGCTCGCCCACTAACTCACCTACTTATTGACGCACTCACTATCAGCCACTCCTTCACTTACCCAATTATTCATTCACGCGCTCACCACTCATTTACTCACCGTAGTGCAGGTCACAACACTCTTACGTTTTCCTTGTTGGTGCTCGACTCGGGCATTTCCTGTCATTGCAACAACACCCAAGTGCTCTATTATCACCCTGCTCAGATCAAGAGACTCTTCCCCTCTTTAACTCTTTATCGCTCTCCAATTTTACGGCGCTTTTCGTTGCTGGCTGCTTGGCGTTTTATGCCGTTTGGACCCGTGCTCAGCAACTGTGCAACGAAAATAGCATCGACGGAATGAATCGCTGTTACCGCATCGCGTTCCTCACCGTAGGAATGTCCTTTATATTGCTGTCGCTGCCTCCAGGCGCGCAGCAGAGATGAGAGATGAGGCCCTCGTATGGCCTTGATCTAGTGGCCATCTCCAGCAGCAGGTGGAGAATCATTCTTGATAACCTCCGTGATAGTCTCCAAGAATTGCTCGTAGGAGGTGCTATTTTGGGATAGCTGTGTCGAACGTGCCTCCTCTCGTTCCACGTGGCTATCCTATGAAGAACTGCTCTTAAGAGCAAGTCTAATACAGTACCGCGAGCTGTGAACCTACAGTAATTCTGTGTAGTCTCTCACTTTATTGGCTACACGCATCAAATTCAGAATCTTAGTTTTTACCCATTGCTGTCTTTCAACTATCTGCTCTTCCACCTCTCTGCTCTACCACCTCTCCGCTCTACCACCTCTCCCTGTCTTCGCAGTTCAACGTTTAGCTGTCTCTGCTCGACAACTTCTGGTCGATTGTTCGCACCACACTTCCACTCTCCGGGTTCCAAGGCTCGCTGCTTTGCTACGCTGGCCCCATCGTTGTGGAATGACATACCAATAGAAATCAGATACACATGCACGTCATTTTTTAAAGTGCTCAAGACACATCTATACAACCATTACTTAAAGGTCTGACAAAAACACGTTGCAATTTTGGGCATCCGCAAGTATTTATTTTGTATTTATCAGAAATGTGTGTGATGTAAGTCGCCTCGGATAAGGGCGTCTGCTAATTTAAGCGTTTGTGACCCATTTTATGATTCGTACTTGTTTTTTATTCGGATCGTGTTGTGTAATGTGTGTTGGGGGTGTTCAGTGCAACCCATGTGGTGAAAAGCAGCCGATGTAAATTGTTACGTTTGTTCACGTGACAACGTTATAATAATAATAGCACTTCTTGAGCGCTATTTACCCGGGGGTCACAAAGCGCTGCGCAGAGCTGTGGAGAGAAGGGCATGTCAACAACAACATCAGAGCAGTTTAATTGATAGTGAAATAATGTTATATATATTGAGGATTGCTTCGAAAAGCCTCTAACGCCTCACGTGTGAGGCGAAACGTCGCGAGGTGTAGAGACGAAGCGATCGACGCGGCTGTCCTGAGAGCAGCTTTTCGAAGCAATCATGCATCGAGCCGTGAAAACCTACATCATTACGTTGTATATATTACTAATTGGTGGTGTCCTGTGGAAGAGTACTTACAACACACATTTTTCCTTTGATGTAACTTGCTTACCCTGCCCCTCAGCTGTTAACAAGAGCGGCATCGGTCAAGGGTTCCTTTTAGCTTAAATAATAAAACTGACTGAACACGTTCATCATTAACACTGAATTCTACACAATGTAATTATTATAGACTAAGTTTTGAGCAATGGCCCATCTTCATGTAGCATTTGGTTGTTTAAATGTACTATGACAACAAGAGCCTTTAAGCCCCACATGATCTCGTTTATCTTTTACACTGCGGTGTTTACAGTCCTTGTTGAACACATAGTGTGTGAGTGGTGGAGGAGGTGACTTCACTCTGGGTTTGACCTGCAGAACGGGAGCACAATGGAATGGCTGTCAGCACGTGTTTGCCTTTTACCTTACTTGGCTCTTTGTTTACCTTGCTGAGAGCTATCTGACCAAACAAGGAGCAGTTACAGACTCTACCGGTTTTGCTTGTTTCTTGTAACATTTGGTAAGGAACAACAACCGGCGGTGGTGGTGATGTAAACTTGTAATCGAGTAACTCGAAGGTCTGGTTTTGGGACCACGCAGGAGTTGCCTATGGTGGTGCCGCTGTGGACAGCAGTGGTGGTTACTATGATGATGATTGATGTTGAAAGGCGTGGTACCCCACGCCCATCTGCAGCGGCTGTTTGACTGGATCTTTGCCCGTGCAAGTAGAGAAGCTCTTCTATTATTACGTGGAGCAAGAGATATGTGAAGGAGGCGTTATTGCTTACTGCTGATCAGGCCCATTACCTGTATTCTTCACAATGATGCTAATAGTTATTTTGTACTCTCCTCTAAGTAGCAAGTCAATTGCCTTGCAGGATGTGTTATGTTGCCTTCCGCTGTGTGGATGTGATGTGTTAAAACGCGTTTGCCTGTCGATTTTCTCTGCTCATACCGGTTTCTTCCCTCGTTAAGAGAATATTTTCCTCGTTAAAAGGGCAGTCTAAATACCCCACATGGGATCCTTCTGGATGCTGGGCCCATCGTGTTTTTGGCTTCCTCTGCAGGTCAACTCAGCATGAAAACTAATACTTTGTGCAGGTGATAGATATCTGATGTTAAGTGGTATTTTTCTAGCTACACTTCACCGTTGTGTGCCACGCTGGTTTCAATAGGTGTCCCGTTGACAGACCTTAGGGAGTTTTGCGAGAATTGAATTTGTGTTTCAGTATCGGGTCGTGTGTGCACTGTGCTACGAACTCGTCACCGCGACCAGTAACAGTGGCACATTTTTTAACTGGATTAGGACCACCGAAGTTGACGCAGCCTCAAATGAGTTATACATGCTGCGGTATGTAAACGTCGCCACTCGAGAGACAAAGGCGGCCGGGCGTGATGGTTTGGTAGAGCCGTGTTATCTGCACTTGCCGCATTAGTCGTAAGCCTACGCGGAGTGTTTTTTGTACATGCGTGCATGTTCGGATTTTGTGAAGCTGCGTGAATTGGTTTTGCATGTCCCCCAAATGTGTTGTAAAGTAGTGGAATGTAAACAAAACTGTGTTTGGAATTAATGTGATTATCTGTGAGTGTGAGACGTAAATTA
Organism: Mordacia mordax; assembly: GCA_036362905.1. NCBI lineage: Eukaryota > Metazoa > Chordata > Hyperoartia > Petromyzontiformes > Petromyzontidae > Mordacia > Mordacia mordax. The sequence continues at coordinate 13,833,543 of JAZEWT010000019.1, read as the reverse complement.
TGAAACTTTGTTGGGCATTCGTGTCGGTGTACAGAACGTCGGGGCCACGTTGCTGCGTGTGCTTGCGTTTTCAGTTGCGTTTGTGCATGCGACTGGATTCACACATGTTTATGCGCATGTCAAGTTATCGTTAAAAAAATTACGTAGAATATAATTGGTATTGCTCCAACATACCAACGCTAAAATATTACACTGTAAATTACTCAGTTGAAATGCCGGCAACATAGGCGTCTACTGAGAAACCTTGGCAGGAATCTCCTAAAAATAATCCCGAGACTCGATTAGGCGTTCCCAGGTAAACAATTCACATTTTAAAACGTTATCATTGGTTGCTTAAGCGTGATGGGCACACCTGTGTTTCGGATACCTCCATTAGTGCCATTTTTTTAGTCTCCTCTCATCTCATTGTCAGAAACCGCTTAGTCCTGTACAGCGTGACGGTGAGCCGGAGCCTAACCCGGCAGACACAGGGCGCAAGGCAGGGGTATGCCCACGATGGGACGCCAGTCCATCACCGGGCACTGCGGGCAATTTAGTCTGTGAGCCAATTAACCTATGCAGCAGCATGTTTTTTGGACTGTGGGAGGAAACCGGAGTGCCCGGCGAAAACCCACGCGGACACGGGGAGAACATGCAAACTCCACACAGAAAGGCACCCGAGCCGAGATTCGAACCCGGGACCTTGCTGTGAGGCGACAGCGCTACCCACTGGGCCACCGTACCGCCCGCCATTCTTTATTACACCTAAATTGGTTGCATCTTATTCTCCGTAATATCTCAAGCAGGGTTATCAGTATCTCGTGACGAGTAACACCTGATGAATCCATCCTGGATCTCCTTAGCGTTTAGCAGTCATATGACAGCTTGAGCCGGCACTGTGACGGTGCAGGAACACCGGGCACGCCCATCCTTACAGGACCTACCTTAGATAACCACGCCGCGCTCGCTCCAGACGTCGCCCTGGTGGGCGGCAGGGTGTCTATGCAGCGGTAACATCGGCATCTCTCAGAAAGAAGCTCCTGCCCGAGGCATTTCAATTTCTAGTTCGGGTGCCTTTCTGTGTGAAGTTTGCATTCTCCCCCTGTTCTACGTAGGTTTCTTCCGGGTTCTCCAGCTTTCTACCACAACTAAAAAAACTCATTTAGTAATTGCCTATACCTTCCTAATATATAGCAATGCAGTATCTGGAAGGTTGCCACCGGCTGTCAGCGTGGCTGCCCCACCCCCACATCCCAATACCACTCTTACTGCAGTGTTTTGGGGCCTCAGGCTGAAAAGGACTACTGTATGAATGTAATAATAATTGCACTTCTAGAGCGCTTTTTACCCGAGAGTCACACAGCGCTGCACAGAGCTGCAGAGAGAACATCATGTCAAAAACAACAACGACATATGAACAGCAAATCTGGACCAATAACGTTTTGTTTGTTTGTTTACAAATTTGAGCTGTGGAAAGAACAGCATAACAACATCAGAAGAGTTCAACTGAAAATCAAATAATGGCTATAATTTAGAGAAGGACATAAAAGAAGAGATACAAATAATAATTGTTCAGCAAACAAGGCAGGAATTAATGTTCCCGAGCAGGCACATGTCGACAGCGAGCCATCATTCCATAATAACAACAGTGAACCGCATCAACAGTCCTAGCCAGAGGACTTGAAAGCCTTACGGAACAAGCGAGTCTTGAGACGAGATTTGAAGATGCCCAGGCCCACAGCTAATCAAATCTCCAATGGAAGGGCATTTCAGAGTCTGGGAGCAGCGCGTGAGAAGGCTCTGTCACCCATCGAATGGAGGTGCGATCTGGACATATGCAGAAAGCCCGTATTGGAGAATAAATGTTGTTGTGTTGAGGAGGGTGCCTGAAGTAGGTCACTGATGTATGTCAGAGCAGCACCAGCGAGAGCCTTGTAGGTGAGGAGGATCTTGAATTCAATCCTATATTTAACCAGTGGAGAGACATTAGTACTAGGGATGTGTGCTCATGGATGGGTGTGCAATAATCGATTCGTGAAGAGATGAAGATGGGTATTTGTACATTATTATTTTTGTTACTCCATACTGCCTGTCTGCTGACGACAAAGCCGCTCAGGGCTAAGTGTTATTGGACTACACACGAAATCAAGCTCCTTATAATAATCGCACTTTTTTGCATGTATATAGTAGCGCAATTCACCCAGAGGTCCCAAAGAACTGCAGGAAAGAGAGTTGGGGGGGGGGAGAGCCACACGGTCAGTCAGCGCCAACCCACACTGCATCCATATAGATTATGATATCGGTCAATTAATTATTGTGTGTGTTTGTTATTATAGGTTTGTGTTAATGCAGCCGTTGATGGAGGCTAGGATAAGACCATCAGAAATGCTGTATGTATGCCAACCTGGTTTAAATTGGGGTGGAATTCCAGGATTCCAACAATGATGGGTGGTGCTGGAGCACTAATTTGGTCCGGTTGTATATTTAGCTTGATCTTGACATTGAGAAGCAACTGGGTTTGATTTCTGACTCTGGTGTCATCTCACTGTTTGACGTTTGTAATCGTTCCTTCTGCACTGCATGGGTTTATTCATACATCTCTGGTTTCTTCCCTCGGCTGCAAACATGCAATATCATTGGTATTGGCCAAACGTTGTAATGTAGCAGGATTCTCCTGATAGACTCTTTGGGCTCAGTCTGGCTTTCTTTGATAAATTAGTAATGATTACGGTAAGGTCATATGGGATTTATTAACCAACTGCTCTGAGCCACGTCTGCAAATAATGTCAACCTTCCAACACCTTATGCGGGCTACCATTAGCCAAACTACCATAACAAGTGGCCGAATTTGTTAATTAAAATGCCACAGAGCAACATTACCTAATCCATCCATCCATCTTCATCCGCTTTATCCGATGCCGGGTTGCGGGGGCAGCAGTCTAAGCAGCGATGCCCAGACTTC
>JAZEWT010000019.1:13804862-13814937 GCA_036362905.1 Mordacia mordax | reverse complement strand
GCTTGGAGGTCGGAGAGCCGTGTGGCATTGCAAGGATGAATAGCGGTCGCGGAGTGCTAAGGAGATGGAGTCTGCCTCAGTAGCCAGTGATCATGAATCGTTTTTTTAATGCGTTAAAACGATTGACTTGCAACGCTCCACCCATTACTCTCTTTTGAGGGGGAAATGGTAATCTAATCTCCAACCCCGAAAAACAAGTTCACATGTTTGCAGAGCATTTCTGTCTTGGGGGAGGAGAACCCTCTCAGCTCAGATAACACTATGGGACAACAAGGATGTGACCATGCTGTTGCTGTGGTGCCTCTGACATTGCAAGAAGGAGCCATCCCCAGCAAGTGGCTGGCGGAGGTGCCATCTGTAGAGGAAGTGTGTAAGATGATTCAGAGCCTGAGACCAAGAGAAGCACCGAGCAGCGGTGATGCTTATAATAATAATAATTGCATTTATAGAGTGCTTTCACCCGAGGGTCACAAAGCGCTGCATAGAGCTGTGGAGAGAACGGCACGCTAACAACAACGACATTAGAACGGAAAATCGGCAACAATAACATTTTTTGGATGTTTTTTTTAATAAACACATCTTTGCAGAACAATATGTAAAATATGATCTGACTTTCAGCTCTAATTTTAAAATGCAAAATTATCAGTGTTAATACATATATTCGGAAATGGTTTAATGTAACTTTATCGTATAATAATAATTGCATTTTTAGAGTGCTCATCACCCAATGTCTGCAGACTGCCCTATATGACATCATTACAACAGTGTGGAGCACCAGATGTGTTTAGCAGGATTTGGACAATGCCATAGTGGTCCCCCACATTAAGAAGGGAGACTGCGCCCATTGTAAAAAAACCGCTTCAGGGCATCTCCACGCCTCAGTCTTCCGGGAAAGGTGCTGGCAAGGATTATCCAACATCGCCTTTCCCAGGCATGCTGCAGATCTCCAATGTGGTTTCAGGCCAGGGTAGTCCTGCACAGACGCCATATTCTCTGTCCGGCTGCTACAGTGGAGGTGTAGGGAATTCCACCAGGACCTACATCTCTGTTTTATTGACCTGATCCATGGCCTATAATACCATCAGTAGGCCAGGGCCGTGGGTTCTTATTCGTGCTTTTGGGGTCCTTGACTCTTTGCTCACAATTAATTTGCAAGTTCCAAGGTGACTTCAAAATTCTACAAAATCAGCTTCTCTGCTTTAAACTCGTCCTTAATGCCGATAAAACTAAACACTTGATAAAACAAATGAACAAGTAGATGGAATACAAAGACCTTGACTTCATAATTGATTCCAAATTGAAATTCACTCCCCACGTTGATTTTATTGCAAAAATAAATAAAATTGGCTTTATGGACGTAAACATTGTTTCCCAAATGTGTTCCGCCTAGACTTGGTAAAGGCAATTATTCTTCTATTGCGACGTTAATTATCAGCATCCAACACCGCATTGAATAAACTTAACCCACTATTTATTCCTGTGCTTAGATTTGCTTTGGATGCCCCATGTAAAAACTATCATTGTGAATTGTATATGGATCTAAATTATCTTCACTAAATAATCGTAGAAGAATTCAATAGGCCTTTTCATACTTATGGATTTTCTTAAGTCATCAAAATATTTGCATGATTTGTTGACCAGACAGATTAACAAAGTAAGCCTTAGAAGCTCAAAGTACGTTCTGCTAAACGTTCCTAGGTTCACATCAAGATATGGTGAAAATATTTTGTGGTGGCTTTCCCATGTTTTCGGAACAATATTGCCTTGAACTTGAAGCTCCAGTCACTACCTTCGATGAGCAACCTTAGCGCCCAATTATAATTAAAATATCTGCCTAGCTGTGATTACAAATAGTAATTCGTGTTTGAAATGTTGCTAATGTTGCATTTATTCCACTCTGTGTGCAATATGTTACTTATAAAAACAAAATTCTCCATTGCAATGTTTAACTGTTTTATTTATTTGGTTTATTATGTACAAAACTCTGTTTAAATGTTTTTTGTTGTTTTTCTTTATTTGTTTCGTTAATTTGTTATTTTTATATTTTATTCATTTTTTTGCAACACATGTTTGTTGTATCGCAGGAATCCCGTAAGAGCTTGCAAACTGACTCAGTATTTTCCTGCTGTAATAATAAACATCTATCTATTAAGGACCTTCGTGATGGTGGGCATGTGTGGGTAAAGATACACGCAGTGCTACCAACACGTGCACATGCCAGGCTAGGTTCACCCGTTGCGCTGCACAGAGACGCAATTATTTTCCCTCAGGATCTTCGAATGTTGTTTTTTGTTCGAACACTGAATTTATCAGACATCAACAAAACGTCCACCTCATCTTTGCACATTTTACTTCTTTCCAGTTTCGGCACCACACGCTTTCTACACTCAAAGTTCACGCTGACATCTTACGGAGTCAGGTTGCTCTGAAAAGCAGATTTCAGATTCTCGTCCAAGTGACTCCATCCATTTATGCCACCGCTACTCGATAGTATTCAAGTTCATGCCGTTCTCTCCGCAGCTTTGTGCAACGCTTTGTGACCCTCGGGTGAAAGGCACTGTAGAAATGAAATTATTAATTCTAAGTGGTCAGGCGTCAAAGCTAGTCTGTGTTCACCTTGGAGTGTGACAGGGATGCGCTCTAGCTCCTACATTGTTTACCATATTTTTTGACCACCGAGTTCCTGAGGTTTTCCATTGACGTGGAACAGGTGTTTGACCAGTGCGAGAAGGCAAGGAATTTCTATTTGGTACAGGTACATTGAGGCTTTGATCCATGCCCTGATGTGTTCAAGGGATGGCTCTGTTAGCCAACTATGTTATGTATACCGCAAGTCTGGTAATTGCTTTTCACTCTTAGAAGTTGGAGGCTCTGCTTATGAATTTGGAGCATGCAACGAAAGGTGTGGGGTCCTATCAGCCCCACAAAAACCAAGCACCTGCCTGGGTATTCTATGCCACCAAACACTACCCCCTCAGCTCTCCATGAGTGATGGGGAGGTTGTGGAGAGAGTCGAGACATTTCCATACCTAGGCAATGTGCTTATGATCTGTTCCTGTTTAGCAGTGGAGGTCTTACTCTAAATAATTTGGGTGGCATTATGTGCATAACGTTATGTGGAAGCATCAGGTGGTTTTAGCTGTATCATATCCTTTCTTCTCGGTGGTTGCGAAACGTTAGACCCCTCTGGTGGAACATCTGCGCCTATTCAAAACTTTTTGGCTGGCTTGCCTATGATCTATCCTGGTTTTAACCAGGCTGGTTTGTGTGGGTAGCTCACAGACTCTCTAAAGCTCTAGATAAACTCCCATTGGTGAGCTCATCCAGCAGGTGAGGCTGTGGTGGCTGGATAGAATGGGCTAAATGGGCGTGGCATGGTCTAGAGAAGAAATGGACTGCTGTGGTACAGGAGGACCTGGAGCTGAGTGAACTTGCTGAAGACTGGTACCAGCAGTGTCACGCTTGACCTTTATGGAAGAGGGTCATAAAAGACGCTATGGGGTAGTTGGAGATAGTCACTCTCCAACAACAGCGGAGGACAGAGGCGTGACACTCACGAGTGGAGCATTGGGCAGCTAAAACACTGAGTTGGCAGAGTTGGGAGCACAGGTGGTGCATCTGCCAGTCAGCTCGGTCAGCCAACCCATAACGCTTGGGCCTGTCCGTGACGTGCCAGCGAGCCTTCGACACGTCACGTGGCCTCAGCGCATATGGCCTAGCACAAGCACTATGGTGATGTCATTGCCCCTTAATGGCGAATAACGGTTATTGTAATGATGTAGGTTTCCACGGCTCGATGCATGATGATTGCTTCGAAAAGCTGCTCTCTCTGGACAGCCGCGTCGATGGCTCTCCTCGCGACGTTTCGCCTCACACGTTATAGGCATCCTCAGGCGTAGTGTGCATGCGTGGTTCCCATTGTGTCTATATGTGTGGGCGTGATGCATGTGTGCTTTGTTGTGTGAGTCCGCCTCTGAGTCACCTTGACACTAATTTCCTTATTCCATTTCCACCCCGGGAGCTCTGATTACCCCCTCTCTGCTTTGTCTGTGGCTAGTCCCCTAATTTACATCTCGTGAAAAGAAACCCCTCCCCCTGTGATGTCCTGCATTCCTGACTTCAATAACTGGCCTCAAGGATTGGCTAAGTTTTATACGCATTTCTTGTTTTCGGTTCATGATGCTTTTAGTCCTCTGAATCTCAATTGCTTCACAGGACATTAGAGGGGGATCGTCTAATTGTGTGAGGGGTATCTTTTCATGAGATGTAAATTAGGGGACGAGCCACAGACAAAGCAGGGAGGGGGTAATCCGAGCTCCCGGGGTGGAAATGGAATAAGGAAATTAGTGTCAAGGTGACTCAGAGGCGGACTCACACAACAAAGGACACAAGCATCACGCCCACACATATATAGAGACAATAGAAACTATGCACGCACACTACGCCTGAAGATGCCTCTAACGTGAGGCGAAACGTCGCGAGGAGAGGAGAGAGAGCCATCGACGCGGCTGTCCCGAGAGAGCAGCTTTTCGAAGCAATCATAATAACGGTTATTGTTTTTATACGTTTACGTATGCATGTGCTTGTCTGTTTGTGTGTACGTGAGGGTGGAAGAGCGACGCTCGTATCGAGCAGATTACCACGTGGCTAAAACTCTTGAGTCAGCCAGCCCATGGCACCTAGATCTGTCTACATTTTGTCAGTTGGCCTTCGACACGTGACCTCAAGGTGCACCTGGCCTGGCACCAAGCACCAGAGTAAGGTCACAGCACATTACTGGTGAATGGTGGTTGTTGTGCATGTGTGATCGCCTCCTATGGGGCTGTGCTGGCATTTAAAAGTGCTTGCTTGCATCACTTGACCTTACAAACTGTTAAGCTTATGTGCAGGATCTTTGTAACCATGTATGTAAGTGCATCACCATCACTTCCTGGCCAGTTGGCGGCTGTTGTCCTATACTTGCATAGAGAAGATGTAATTCAGCGGTTCACACTGCTGTCATGGCCAGAAGCAGACCTCAACATTGGCACTCATTACCTGAACATTTTACTGCTGCCGTCATGCGAAAAGACGGAGTCTAATCCGCGTACCCGTTTTCCGCCGCAGTTTTGAGCAGAACCAGAACTTTGCGGGGGAGTGGTCTGATGAAGAGGCCGCCAACCCATTTGGTAGCGGCACTAATGGGCACAACCCATTCGAGGAGGATGGCGCGGGGGTGCGCGTGCGGGCACTCTATGACTACGATGGCCAAGAGCAGGACGAGCTCACCTTCCTCACCGGTGAGCACCCACACATGCCCACTTCCTTCACCGGTGAGTACCTGTACATACTCACCAGTGAGCGCAAGCTCATCTTCCTCAAGTAAAGTTTTGCTTGCCTGATACGATTACATTTGTTCCTTACAGTAGCGTAACAGTTGAATATGATTCCTGATCTGCCTAGGTGTTAGAAATTGCAGTAGGAGTCGTTAAACTTGTTGGGGTTGATTGGTGGTGTTGCTGAGGAGGCAGAAGTCTCACGGTTGCCGTTACTGGTGAACTCTCCACAGGTCAAGAGTTCACCAAACTGGAGGATGAAGATGAGCAGGGGTGGTGCAAGGGCCGTCTGGACAGTGGGAAGATCGGGCTGTATCCAGCCAACTATGTGGAGCCCATCTAAGACCACGCAGCATGCCCTCTCATTACCTATCCAGCACCCCTCCCCACCTCCCACCATGGTCATTTCAATACCATCCCACCTTTTTTTTACCCTCAGACCCTAACCTCTCCACCTCACCTGCCCACCTTCCCCACCCCGTCCAACTGAGAAGAAGTCTTGTCCTATTAATCCACATTAAACTAAATCCCTCTGCACAAGGAGCAAATGACAAACGCTCCACGCCCTCACTAAACCTGCCTTATTTCTTGCCCTCTGATTGGCCTGGATGTATTTGAGCCCATCCCATGGTGATGTCCCAACAATCACTGCACTGTGGTGGTGGTGGGAATCTGCTACTTCTCTAATAGGAAAGGACATGGAGCATTGTCCCCTTCTTTGTCTGAGCAAAAAAATAAAAATAATACAAAAAAAGAATTTACTTACCTTGGCAATCAACCAGCCACGTTGATTGGTTTATTTTCTTGCCTTGGTGACTTCAGTTATTGTTTTTTGCTTTTGTATTTATACAGATTACTGCCAGCAGCCTGTCTGGCAAGCATTAGTCACGTCAATTTTAAATAGCTTAGTAAAAAGCTGCTATGACTGCTGCAATTATTATTTTACATCACTCCGTAGTGGATTTCAAGTATTAATGTTCATGTCGCATTACTGCAAACTAAACTAAACAAGAAACTCTTTTGTCTCCAGTCACAGTCGAAGTCTAAATTTGCAAACGAAAGTCGCAGAATCCAAAGGCATGTTTGGTTCAAACAAGCTATGTAGTGCTGCTTAAATGTGACGTTAAGGTCACGTTAACGCACAGTGTGGATGTTTTTGCAATAGACATGTGTGCAACAGGTTAGCTGATTTAAACACTTTGTAAGATACTCGACATAAAAACCACGAAACCCTCCCAGCACAGTGTAATTTGAGCTGAATCCATGTGAAATGGCTTTTTAAATTATTAAATGTTTCATTCTTCTTTGGCAAGGTAAGGGTTTCTGAAATGAATTGCATGCAATTGCACCTCTACGATAAATCTCCAACAAAATGCTCACCATTGTGTGAGGTGATCCCAATTTGTGCCTTTGTAGTATCTCATTTGCCCATAAATGGAGCAATTTTTTTATATTGACAAGCCTGCTCATGTGAGAGAAACTCCCAAGTAAAAGAAATCCCCCAACTCGAGCCAATTGTACACTAGTATGGCTTTCAGACCTCAACGGTTATCCAAGCATGGGCCAGGCAGGTAGGTGTTGTCTCTACCAGTCTGAGTAAATGCGACATCTCTATCCGGTAATTTCTGCAGTAGTTAATGCAGCTGTGTTGTTCGTTATATACAAGGCTGGTAAAGACCCGTTCTTTTGCAACAGTTGCACATGGTGGATTGTGGCCCAATTCCCCAATTTGAAAGCCTGCATCCTTGAAGTGGTATTAAAGACTCATCTGCAGTGATAGCGAATGGCTTTTATCCAGTGACAATGTTTGGTTAGAGGCCTTGATTAAGAAATGTCCTTTTTTCCAGCTGGAGCCGTCATTAAGGATATCCACTTTCTGTGCAGCGAGGCATTGTGCCTCTTAAGTTATAGTGCCACCAACCCATCATTGGGGCATGATTTTTATCCTCAAATGCACAGGGCTTAACTGCAGACACTAGCAAACAACAAACGTGAATTGGCCAAACATTCCAAACAACTTTAATCCTGCATAAAATCACTTAACCAGTCTTCGGTACATATTTTAATTGGCCAAACTTACAGTATTAAAATAATACACTGCAAATGCTGTGGCGAAATTATTTTAAGGGATGGGTTTCATAACTGCCTTTATTGCATTTCTTGCAGCAGCAAGCATAGCAGCTTTAACAAGGGGCCTTGGAACCTGTCAAAAGCCCATTAACGATGGTGAATTTGGTCTTTAGACTCCAGGCTGCAATGCCTCTTGAGGCAGCTACATGCCTGCCAATCTTTGTAGTTCACCCACACGATTGATCGATACATATTTTATACGAGGACGATAATGGTTAGTTGTCAAGTGAATTTGTAAATTGGTGCATGAGCTGTGATATATGGTGTCGAGAAGACTTTATTCAAATGGGATTTTTGTTGCAATTTCGAAATGCAAAAGGTCTTTACGAACTGTTATCCGTTAAGAAAAAAAACATTGTTTTTTCTGTTTTCTCTTGTTTCATTTTCGTTTTCTCAAAAGCAAACGGACATCAAAAGTTACAATGCGCAAGTGATTAAAATTGGTTTTCATTTTAGTCACTGTTTTTACTTTGTAAAATCGTTCAATTGTGATATTCTTCAGGATCACTGGCATAAACATTTGTTAAAAAAAGCAAGTTGTCCATTGTAATGCCCTTTCTCGATAACATACTTTTTAAAATGACAGCCCTCTGTGAATGGAATAGTCTGAGGACTTGCTCATCACCCTATCCCTTTCTGCAACAGTGGACTGACCTGTATATCTTGACCAGTGGAAATACCCTATCCTTTTTGTGAAAATGCAATGGTCCATTCGTTTTATCCACGTGGACTGGCTTGTGCATGGAGTTTTAAAAGTTAAGCCTTCCCTTGGTTGTTGGTAATAAGTGCATATTACATACTGACGTTATAACAATGCTTCAATAAATCCTACACATTGCTTTAAGTCTAAAACAAATCTTAAAGATAAGTTTATTTTCATATAACCTGCTTGATTTAAAAAAAGGAGAGAATGTGACAGTTTGTCTCACTTTCACGTGTTTACGGTTTAAATTGATCGAACAATTGCGCGTTTAGCGTGGCCGTCAAGGGAGACTCCACGTTTTACCCATTTTAACATTTTTTGCTTAAATTGTTTTCCCTGTTAACGGACATATGAGGATGTCCTCTTGTGTACAGATAGAGAATAATTAATAAATATATTGATAGTTATGACAATAAATATGTATACATGCAACCTGTCTTCGGTCTTGTGGTTCTGTGTTTAGTGCCATATTTGCCTTCACTCAAATCAAATATTAAATTTGCAACACCACCGCACAGTATTCACTCCATAGAAAACTACAAAGAGGTATAACGAATCACAAAAGCAGAATAGCAACCACGATGAGCCAGCGCCAGCTGGCATCCTCTAAAGGTCATAATCCAAAAATTATCGTTTTACATGTGGGCGGAAACGGGCATCTGGGGAAAACTCGCGTGCGATGTGGTAACACTATCCCCTAGATAGAGCACATTGTTTCTGTACCACCGAGCAGGCCAAGGTATGGCTCAATGTTTAAGGGAATTCTGCAATGTGTGAGGTCGACCAACCTTTAAGCCCCCCCCCAGTGCTGGATTACAGGCCACGTGTATAGCCACCACTTCTCGGAAACAACTGTTTTGTCAGTTAACTGGACGAAATAGGACACCGTCGTCTGAGCAGGGGCGGTCTTAGTGATGCTGGCGCTGCAGGAAAAATATAGAAATTGAGACCCCTCCCACAGGGCTTAAAACTACTGATATGAATGTTGATCCTCACCCCGTGGGGGCTGTGCTTGCCACATGGTGTAGACCGCTAACGGGTCTACACTTCTTCGATGAGAAGCAATAGTAATACTACAAACCCTCTGAAGACCCCTCGTAGTTTGTAAGACGTTGACATGGCTCCAGAACATAGTTATTCACATGAAAAGTTAACACATGATCTGTAATGAGTGATAAAGAGGGCGGGGGGGGGAGGGAATCCGCAAGTCTTTCTTTTAAAATTCATGTATATTTTCCAGTCGAATTACGCAGTGCAAGGATTGTTTTGTTGATTAACAATTCGAAAAGCTTGTGTCGTGCAACACGCGAGCCCCAATCTCCTCCTTAGCAGCCACATGCTCCATGACCGATCGCGTTGACGTTGAAGTGCTTTCAGGTCCAACGCCATTCAAGGTGAGTCGAGACGTTTTTTTTAATTGTAAGGTTACTTTTAACGATACTCAACATTAAGCAGACCTTTTAGCGCTCAGGTCAACACAACCCCGCGCTCTGGGCGTTAAACAGTACCCCTTGCTATCCCCCAGCGCATGTCTGCGTCTGCACGCTAATCCCTAACGGTTGACGCCCCGCAGTCCCGGTGTCTTGGCTCGCCAACTCTTCAAAACCCAATGCTCTGGCCGACTACGGTGAGAAGCTCCGACCGCAGTCACAAAGTCCTTCAAGCGTGCCGGGGCAGTCTCAGCCGCCTGGCCCCAAAGGAACCGTGAGACGCCCCCCGTGGTTTGTCGCAGACTCCGTACTCGACGGGCTCGGGGAAAGGCTCTCCAAAATACCCATTTCGCCTGGTCGGACTGAGTCCGTGACCCTGGGTGCGGGGCCAGTCGGGCGCCAGAGCCGCACCGCACAGCTCCGCCACCTCCGAGGCTCGTCCCCGCCGTGGCCGTACTTGTTACGGTGTCTCATCTCTCTGGGTCGCTGCTGGGCCG
>JAZEWT010000019.1:13784971-13801133 GCA_036362905.1 Mordacia mordax | reverse complement strand
TAGCACGCAGCCCCATCAGCACCTGCGGCCATCTTACGTAGGGCGGAGGACCGGCCCGCGTCTTCACGTAACTCGGCACGGATGCCGGTGTCCAGTGTGACGCGAAGGCGTTAGCGACCAACGTTACGTCTGTCAGTCACTGTTTTGGGTTGGGTTTCTTAAACAGTAAGCGTGTCGTAAAGCCTCCTCCACCTGACACGGTCGATCAGGGGGTTTCGTGAGGTGAAAACAACGTGTCGAGTTTTATTTAATCGTTTCACCAGCACGGCGGTGCTAGAGAGCGGTACACCGGTGTTAGTGAGCTCTAACAAAGCAGTGTGATGAAGACCATCATACCGGCGTTAGTGAGTTCTAACAAAGCAGTGTGATGACCATCATACCGGTGTTAGTGAGCTCTAACAAAGCAGTATGATGACCATCATACCGGTGTTAGTGAGCTCTAACAAAGCAGTGTGATGACCATCATACCGGTGTTAGTGAGCTCTAACAAAGCAGTGTGATGAAGACCATCATACCGGCGTTAGTGAGTTCTAACAAAGCAGTGTGATGAAGACCATCATACCGGCGTTAGTGAGCTCTAACAAAGCAGTGTGATGAAGACCATCATACCGGCGTGTTAGCGAGTAGCAAACCGGCGTAACGAACAATTAGCAGCCAAACGCCGTACTGTAATTACTATAACCGTTGTAGTTTTGCGCTCAAGCGGTCCGTGGAGACGAGACGCTGTTGGACCTCGAGGTGCAGGACATTGCGAAGGCCCCTGCACCAAGCCCAGCGTGCTGATGAGGCAGTGCACAGTTGACTCGCCTTACCCACTATGTCCGCCGCTCTGCGGGCCGGCGCAGGCCGAGTGACGTCCTCGTGACATTAATCGCGGAGGGGAGGGGGGGAGGAGGTTTCCTGTTGCCGGTCCTCGGGAAGATGGAGGTTCGCAGGCAGGACGTGCAGGCTATCTTCAAGCGGCTCCGCGCTGCGCCCACCAACAAGGTGCCGCTTCCTACACTTGCGCTCGTCGTGCCCCCCACCATGCGAGTCGCGGCGGGGGCCCCGTCTGTTTGCGGCCGTGAGGAGATTCGGGGTAGACGGGTTGCGTCGGATAGCTAGGCCTTCGTACACGTAAGCGAAAAAGCCGAACGAGGCTCCTGGTGACCACGTTCCTTCGAGGTCGTCTCTGTCTCGCTCGTCTCTGTCGTCGAGTCCCCTCCAGGCCGTCTGTGTGTCTCTCAACGTGTCTCCACGAGCCCGTTCTCTGCCACCGCGTCCACTATCCCCGGTCTCAAACTCTACGGATGCGTCTCGTCGATGCCGTCGTTGTTACCGCGTCCCCGCTGCGCACTCGCTCGCTGTCTAATAAACACATTTCCCTGTAAACCGCCACTATCCCTACTTAGCGCTGCAGCTGGATGTGTCCATAGGGTGGTTCTTTGGAGAATAAACGACAGACGCTGTGCGCGAATTAAAGAAGCGAGTTTATGTCAAAGAGCCTGGTCCTGGCCGTGTGAATGTGGAGTTTCCACCGTTGCCTTCTTTAGCTGGAGAGCCAGAGGAGGAGATATACTTCTGCCCAGGCCACGGTGTGACTGCGGCGGCTAGAGGTAGTGCAGACGCCAGCTCATGCTCATGATGTTATTTTATATTGTTGTGTCTGGGTCAACTGCCGCGTTTCCAGCCACGTCATTAAGAACGTTAAATAATCCCGCTCTGGAGTTGATCTTTTCAAATAAAGTTATTTGGATCGCAGTGAATACATTTAAACCCAGCAGCCATATTCCATAGTCAGTAGCAGTACCCACTTAATCCTGTACAGGATTGCAGGGGGCCAGAGCCTATCCCGGCTGGGTGTCAGATCTTGGGGCTATACCCAAGATATGACGCCAGTACATCGGAGGGAAGTTTTTTGGGGGCAGACCAATTAACTCCACAGGCCAATTAACCTATACAGCAGCGTGTCTTTGGACGCTGGGAGGAAATCGAAGTACCTGGCGAAAACCCACACGGACACGGGGAGAGGGAACACAAACCCAACACATAAAGGTACCAGAGCCGGGGGGGGAATCGAACGAGGGACTTGCTGTGAGGCAACAGCGCTACTCACTGCGCCACCGCGACGCCACAATTCAGAACAATTACTGGATACAATCCGTTTTCTTTTTATAAACAAGGCAAGTCAGTCGGCACACCACGCCAATAGTGATCATTAATGTTTTCGAAACATTGTATATCTGAAAACCGTACACTACGCGACTTAGAGTGCGTTTATGGTTGCAGTGAAAGTAATTATCCTACTTTGCATTGTCAATCATGTGAATGTCACTGCTGTTAGCGGAGTCGACCACTAACAGTGTCCAGCAACCTCAGTGTCGAGAGTTAAATCCCCGGTCTCGGAGTTGGTAACTGGAATACATTTTTTTTGCTGCAGTTCGGCAGTTGTCCTAAGCCAAGACTTTATCAGTACCATGATAACGTGGAGTTTTCACTACTGGTCCAGCACTTGGTTGAGGTCACACACTGATATTTTTGTTATCACGGTTACCGACTTGTAATCGCTAATAAGTAATGAATACATTGGTATGGTCACATTTATAATAATATTTCAATGTTATTTACTGCTATTAAGTCGCGGCTTCCAACAATAGTAATATTGTTGGAAATATTTATCTGTTTGCACAGTTCACAATATAAATAATGGCGTGAGCTCAAGATAAATACACGTTCCTCTTCTGTGTTTGTTCAGTCTTTTGCCCAGTGTCTTGAACTCCCCTTTGCTCCACCCTGCCGTCAAACAATCGCTCACTCTCTCACTTTTACAGTGGGCCACGTGGCATTGCATTAACCGAAATGAAAAGAACAGGTTTTATATAATAACATGCATTATCATACTGTATATGACATTTACCCTCCGATCAGTGGTTAATGTTCACCCAACAATCATTCACATTTATTTGAACGTATCGATTTGAATCTGTTCAAACACCAGTTATTAAACAGCAACAACGACCGGTAAAGCAGTAAACCGTTTTCATAATTTCTTCCAAATGTCTGGAATTGGCAGCCGTTTGAGGAAGGATGTTAGTAAATAATACTCTGGTTACCCTTCCTACGCAGTTAAAATGTAAAGGTGCAGCTCTGTAATTTCTTGATCACCCCACCGTTGGTGGAAGAGCCTCTACTAGAGGGAGCTTTAGAGAGTATTTTGGTCCAACCAACGCTCACCAGTCGTCCTGTAAGTTGTTGGCCTACGCTTTCCCACTGCACATAAACCTGCTGATATAGCCCTTATTGGAGAGGCGTCACAAGTAATTGACCGTCAATTAGGACTCACCTACTGCTACAGTCTATGAAATAACTACAGAAAGTACAGAAATAAATGTACAGTGACCTATGATGTTTAAAATACCGAGGAAGTAAATTACAAAAGTTTGAGTGTATACTTGTAAAACTACGGTGTTGGTGCATAAATACGCGGTTAACACGATTCTCGTTACTTTGTGGCCTGTCAGTTGTTATGGTGTTTCTTTTGCTGATGTATCTATTTTGTGACAGCTGTCACAACGATCTTCGAAAATAATCAGCACTAAGATGTTATCGCAATGCTTTAAAAAGTTACAACGCACAATGCAATACAGTGCGCGATGCTCTTTAATGCCATCAATCATTCCACGCATCGACACCCAACTCGCTCCGCACCGAGGTAACCACCAGACGTGTCATGTGTAGTTAACGCTTGTCCCCTCAAACAGCTGTCTTATTAATAAACCCGATCCTCTGTTTGAAAGGTGTTGCGTGCAATTGCTTCTGGTTGTTTATACCATATGTGATTGTTGCTTCTTGTTGTGTGTTGTTTGTGGTGTAAGTATTTGTGGTTTTTTTATTCTTTGACACTTATGTTTAATTTCTTGGGCAATAGACTTTCATTTGTGGTTTGGCTTCTTACGCTGGTATTTTACTCTCGTTATTAGCTATCACTTGTTGACCCACTCAGCCTTGAAAAAGAAGTTTTCAGTCCCGGTGGATCTTACAAGATAAAGTCTGAGCCATTGATCTGCTCCTCTCTTCCTATTACCCAACTGCTACTCTGATATCTGTATCGCTGGAACATATATGCTCACACGAGTTTATAATCACAAAGATTATATAATATGAGTGGAAATCAAACCCTTTTTATTCCATCCCAGGCAAATCATTATTCAATAGTTTCTGCAATTTGCCGATTGACGTTTGACAACGCGTTGACAATGATCAGGCCCATGTTACATCTATTCAGCCAATCACTAAACAAATGGATTGTCCGTTTCATTAAAATGTACATTTTTTTATGATTTTCATCTTTGACTAAATCAAACGTCCATATATTTATTGGATTTCTGTTTTGAATAAGGCCTATTGTCTCTACTGTTAGTTTCTTTAGATGCTTCAGATTTCACTTGCTATGAAGTATTTGTTTAAGATGACAGTAATGAATGATCATATTTATCGACACCCCTGGCGACAGACACTGACGATCAGTTGGAAGTTGTAGTGGTCCTGTATTTTTATCCGTGACGAGATGTCTATTAAGATGTGGATTATGTTGTACTTCCAAAATCTAAATATTGATTTTCTTTATCCATGGTTGTGGCTAAGGGGTACGATTCTGCACGCTGATATTTGAAACATTCCTCCAAAACACAGGGTGTATATGCTTTGTGTCGGAGAGAACTGACTTGCTAAATGAAGATGGTTTTATATTTGGCTCCGGTGTCTGTTACAGGAGGGCAGCATGCACTTCCCGAAGGCTTTTGGATTACAAGTCTATGAGCCTGCCTCAGCTAAAGATGTAAAGCTGCAATGTTTTTAACAACAGCAAAATATAAACAATCTTAGAAGTCGGGCACACTGCGCCTGAGGATGCCTCGAACGTGTGAGGCGAAACGTCGCGAGGAGAGGAATGAGAGCCATCGACGCGGCTGTCCCGAGAGAGCAGCTTTTCGAAGCAATCATCATGCATCGAGCCGTGAAAACCTACATCATTACAATCTTAGAAGTCGTAATTTTTAATTTTCTTTAGAAAATATTTTTGTATTTAGGAAAACACATAAAACGTAATCAATAAAGAAGTGTCACAACAAAGATAATCTGTATAATCAGTAGTTGCAAACCCCTTGGAAGATCCAAGAAGAGGGCATTGAAAGGACCCATACTGGATTTGATAGGATGAAGCGTTCTAACCGCAAACGCCTGAATGGACCATGGAGAGATCAATAGCACAGGCGTAGTGTTGAGCTGGTATCTTTGTGCAGGACATCAAACGTATTTTCCTTGCCATTAGGTTCTCAAAGTATGAATTATAACCCTTTCATCTGCCTGTTTTAGGTGTGCTTTGACTGTGGTGCTAAAAATCCAAGCTGGGCAAGCATCACATACGGCGTCTTCTTGTGCATCGACTGCTCCGGCACTCACCGTTCGCTGGGCGTGCACCTCACCTTCATACGGTACCACAGCTTACCTTAACACAAGATTGTGCATCACCTTCACACAGTACTGTTCTTCATTTCTACCCTCACCATCACATTGAGTTCAGAAGGTGTAACACCTCACAGTCATCTTTATGTTACTGCATCTCTCTTGAGGTGCGTTATATGAGAGTGAGGTGTGTGATTTGAGTTTTGCTGGTTGGGGTCATACTGACGTGAGTCATCTCTCCTCTTGGTTAGGTCCACGGAGCTGGATTCAAACTGGACCTGGTTCCAGCTACGGTGTATGCAAGTGGGCGGCAATGCAAATGCGGTGAGGGCTGGCGAAGTCGTACACATCTGGTAACAACATGTGCACGATCAGAGGCTTGAGCGGTATCCAGATCATACAAAAACTAATGATCCCCTGCATATATTAACATGCTGTTGGGTCAAGTACTCTTAGCTCAAACATCTAAGAAGGCCGGCATGGCACACGAGGTGGCGGATGGCCAGCGCCACGCCTGACCGTCTTTGTCTCTCCAGTGATGGTGTTTACACACGGCGCCAGGTATTCAATCTTAGAAAAGCCTGAGACCAGTTCATTTATTCACCACATGGCCCTGAAACTCGAGTCGCTGGGTTTATACAGTGCGCAAACTGCTGCACCACCAGTTCCCACAAACATACGCATATGGACACCTCTGCACGGTTTTCAGTGCTCGCTCATCCCCTACTCGCTCAAACAATAACAACACAGATTCCAGACTTGGAGTGGCTTAATTATTGCCCAGCTGAACATACTTGGGTCACTAAATCAGTGTTCATGAGGAGTGAGGGCATTGACAGCTAAGCCATAATCATTTTGCTGAACTGATGACATAGGAAATAGGTTGGGACATAAGATGAGGAAGATGAGCAAGGGTAGAGGGTGCTCATTTGGTCGACTTTGCGCATTCGGTTGTGGGTCGTGATTTGATTCTAGAATCTCATGAAGACTTTTCTTGAAGAATCGCAACAAATGTGTTTCCACAATGTTTGTCGGATTAGTCAAATGTAACGTTTTCATATAAATCGATATGAAATTATTTATTTCAATTATTTCATTCGTGTATAAACTGTTAGATGTTTGCTGTTTTGGAAAAAGAAAACTTCAGCCAATAACGTCTAAATATATAAAGGATGCAATACATAGCAAATGTTGGTGCTGGTTTACCACGTGGCTGCCTTCCCCCTCCCCCACGCTCCGCAGTTCCTCGAACCTCTGAGTCATTCCCTTCAAAAATGAATGAATACCACTCGTATTATAAGTGATAAATTATAACTTTTATCTTGCGGCTGTGGGCGGCATGGTGGCCAAGTGGGTAGCGCTGTCGCCTCACAGCAAGAACGTCCCGGGTTCGAATCTCGACTCGGGTGCCTTTCTGTGTGGAATTTGTATGTTCTCCCCGTGGCCGCGTGGGTTTTCGCCGGGTGCTCCGGTTTCCTCCCACAGTCAAAAACATATGCTGTTGCATAGGTTTATTGGCTTGCAGACTAAATTGCCCGCAATGCCCGGTGATGGACTGGCGTCCCATCGTGGTTATATCCCTGCCTTGCGCCCTGTGTCTGCCAGGATAGGCTCCGGCTCACCACGACCCTGTACAGGACTCAGAGGTTTCTGACAATGAGATGAGATATTGTGGCTGTACATGGCATCATTATGCATCCCTGACTTTGTAGCTTGCAGTGTTGCTATGCACACTGGCTGCGCATGCTTGGACTGTGTGTGCGTGTCTTCTGTATGATGATATTCATGTAACATGCCACTCACACAGAGCACATTCTTCTGCCACCACGGCTGCACCACGACGGACACCAATGCCAAGTACAACAGCCGAGCTGCCTCGCTTTATCGCGAAAAGATCAAGGGACTGGCGAACAATGCGCTGCGCACGCACGGCACAGACGTAAGACACGCGGTGGTGGTTTAGAATAACGCTGGAGCAATGGCAAAATCCGATGGTTTCTTGCCTTATAGGAACATTGTTATTGATGATCACAGTAGTGTATCTGTTGCCGGATTCGTAGCCCAGCGTGCTAACCACTACGCCACCGCTCCTCGCCCTCACTGACTCGTCTCTCCACAGCTGTGGCTGGATGGCCCCGGAACTGCGGCAGCCACCTCTTCCCCCCAGAAGAAGGAGGCTGACTTTTTTGCAGAGCACACAGAGGTGGGCGCCTAAGACTGACTCATGCTTTGACCCCATGCATGCGGTGATTGTTGGGGTCGAGCACACAGTTCTAGAGTGTTAGTTATGCAAGATGAACCCCTGTTCATACGCATAAGACGGGCCACCACCACAACAAATGCATTTTATCCTTGAATTAATATGGGGTAGGGTTGTGCATTGAGCACAACCAGTAGGGTTGTGCATTGAGCACAACCCTACTGGTTAAAATTACCAAATATGACAATGGGTGAGGACAGGGGATAAAGATATTTTGGAGAAAATGCCTGCCGATAAAATTGGTTCCGATGCTTTTATCTTGAATGTTACCTGTATGTTGTTGAAAAAGGTCTATTTAAAGGGAATTACATTTTCAAAGTACATCAGAATCTGTTAGATCAGGTCAACAGTTGTGGATTTTTTCCCTGCTTGGAAAGTCCTCCATTAAAGTACAATGGACAGGTGGTCGGCTTGCACAGGGGTCACAGTGCTAAGAGGCCACTAACAGTGCCCACCCAGTTATAATACAACTTTCTCGGGAGGCTTAGCCAATTTGCTTTATAACATCTCCCGCTATATGACCTTCATGAACCAATTACTAACAGGACATGCCCCACAAGTCTGTTGATGTTCTATGGGGGATCTTTGTCTTTGCAGCATTCATCTCGTACGTGGGAGAGTGATCCAACCCCCAACGAGCCTACCCTCATCTCAAACCCAGTTGGGGCTACTTTGTCTCCTGACAAAGACAACAGTGAGTTCGGAGCTGCAGATTGAGAAATAAGGAGGCCAGTGGTTGCTAGGTGCTCAGTGGACACGTGATGCCAGCAGATTAAGTTCCTCTGTTCAAATTTGGGGAGTACCGTGTGTGATAAAACGTTTATCCTCCAATGAGTCCCTTGGTTAAGTCTTAGCCCAGTCACCAAACACTGCTCAAAATGACAACACGCTTAGCTTGTTTTAGCCTAGCATCTGTGGCCTAAATTGCCGATTGGTATGTGCCAAACGCTTTTCACGTAGGATAAATAAGCGATATTTGTCTAGTTGTTTATGACAGAAACTTTCTGAAAGTGTATTCGTCGAAGTCTTTGTGTGCTGTTGTATTGTAAGGAGAGGCTGTGTCGCGATGTGATGACAATGCTGAATGATAAATAATTCACCTCGTCGACACGAGCAGAAGTAGCCCAATAACGTTCAAGTGTACCATTCATTACGAAAAGCGCAATCTATAAGGTGTTTGAACGGTCATATTTGTGTGCGTCAGGTGAGCCTGAGAGGGGCCCGAGCGTGGACCACTTGGGCACATCCCCTAAAGCTGCGATCGGTAATGTGGGGGCACGTGTGCACGCGCACAGCATGGGCAGCCACTCTGGCAGACCAGCGTTGCATGCTTTGATCATAAAAATAATTGCATTTCTATAGCGCCTTTCACCCGAGGGTCACAAAGCGCTGAACAGAGCTGCGGAGAGAACGGCACATCAACAACGAGATAAGAGCGCAAATCAGCAAGAACGTTTTTTTTTACATAGGAATGGCCCTTAAATCAGGAACCATTATCTATAATAAATCACTTTTGGGTTGGGTCACGTAAAAAGTGTCATAAACCTGCTTCCACCCGACAGTCAATTAGTAAAGCTTGTCCCATGAGTGACTACTGGGTTCCATGTAAATATTGTGGGTAGTAAAGAGTTGACTTGTTCTATTCATGTGACAAACTTCAGTAATTAGCTGTGTTTGGTGGAGTTGAGTTGACAACACGTTTTACGTGACCCAACCCAAAAGTGCTTCATTTATGGAAAATAGTTGTCTGTTGCTGTCAGGGCCTACCTTTGAACATCTCTTGCGAGTTCTATTGAATGCACAACCTGCAGTCTAATCTCTAGTCGCAATGATGATATAACAGATACTTCCTGACTTGACCACGCAGGTCTGCCCTCACACAGGGGGGTACTGAATATTCAACACAGTTTTGCTTGGTTATCTAAAGGGAAGTGACATGACTGTGTTTGCCTTTCACTTGTTGCTGCTTGTGAACGATTAGGCAGCAGCGTCATCTCTCCAAGGAAAGGTGAAAGACCTTCCTAGTGCAAATGTGCCAACTTTTCAATCTGCTATACGATGCATGCAGACATGGCCATAAATGTATATTTTTGCTTTCCCTGTCATTGTTAAGGAAATGTTCTTGCCATATTCGCATGCTGTACACGAGTAGGTGGTAGGTTCAGAGAAAATAAAAGCCCATTATCCCAGTCAGATACCATGCATAGTGTATTAGCTCTATTGGATTAGCATCTCTCCCAACAATCTCCTCTACAGAACTGAACATCATTCACGTTAGATATTCTCTGTGCCAGTGCTTTTCCCAAACTTCACTCTACATGACCCACCATGCTACGTCTTTACACATTTACCAATTTGTGGATTTTATTATTCCTGTACTTTGTATTTCTTGAGGGGTCCGTCCCGGAAAACGTTGTGGATCGCAAACTTTGCAAATAGCATCTAAACCATCATATACATACTCATTGTCTCTAAATATTGGCACTAAAAACCACAAATAAAGACTTGCACGCACTACATAATGATGGAAAAAATGAAAGCAAAAGATATTAGAACATACAAATTTGCTACTCTCGATGATAATGTCTTTATGAGGAGGTTAGAGTGCAGGCATTTAGCTGCAGCACCCATCAGAGTTTGCAGATAACAAAGTATGGATGGCATAATTAACTTGTTAATAGAAGCAATTTGAATTAAGATTGAGATCTCTGCGTGTGAGTGTGTGCTCGGGTTCAACAATGCAGCCAGGGTTCATCATCGGGTGAGTGCAGTCGAGCAGATTAATTTGTATGTAAATGGCGATTTAGTTGGTGAATGTACAAAGACATGGTGTGGCAGACTGGAGTTTGAGAAATCCTCCTATATTCGCCATCATCTGCATAGAATTACAGGCCAAACAAATTAGTTATTTCCTTTCTGCCTGCAATGTAATACGCAGAATTGGGACAAATCACGAATCTCTTTATCCTCGCGGCGTCCTGCACAGGATTAGAGGTCCAGCTGCATTACTATGCCCCTAGTTGTCTGTACAGAATTATGGACCAATTGGTTGAGAGATTCTTCAACCACAGTCCCCTGCTTTAAGGGAAAGGAGCATACAGTGTAGTACCTTGGCATCCCCAGTAGTGACAGCCCAGAGGGGTGCAACAGATGGGCACCTCCTGATAATGTAATGATGTAGGTTTTCACGGCTCGATGCATGATGATTGCTTCGAAAAGCTGCTCTCTCGGGACAGCCGCGAGGCTGTCCCGCCTGAGGATGCGAGGCATCCTCAGGCGAAGTGAGGATGCCTCCTCAGGCGAAGTGAGGATGCCTCCAACGTGTGAGGCGAAACGTCGCGAGGAGAGGAGAGAGAGCCATCGACGCGGCTGTCCCGAGAGAGCAGCTTTTCGAAGCAATCATCACCTCCTGATAATGCAACTTGGCATTTTTTATGTTTTATGCGCTATCCAAGTGCAGTCACGTGGCAGCCACTCGGTCTAATGGCCAATCGGTTCCTTACGGCTCTTGGTAAGCAAAGCCTGTAAAGATCCGACGACATAGGTCTATGAGTGGGAGCTAGGTAGCGATGTGTGGAGCCAGAGACTCCCAACTATCACTACGCACATTGGCTTCAAACAGGCTGTAGTGGTTGTTTCAAAGTGCTTGTCTTTTCAGCCCAGTGTTAGTAAGATTCAAGTGAAATAAAAATGCATTTTGAATAGTACAGTCATTATGTAAGTCCCAAAAGGGCCATTCTCAATGCAGTATTTGGATTAGCTTAGTGTTTGTGTGTTGTATCTTTGTGAGTTTATGCTCTTATCTTAAACCAATTAGTAGGTGCGTTTCCACAGGAGCGAATAGTTTTTTTCTTTTGTAGTGTTCCTGGCCCTATTTCAAGGGCCGTATTGAATTAATATGTTTGTGCGTGTGAATGCATGCGCCTTCAATGCTGTTTTGCATACAGGTGGCCAATCACTGAAGCAGGGTAATTTTATACGAATTAAAATGTGACTTGAATAGGGTCGTTATAAAAGGGGCATACTTAAAGTAATACGTTTTTCACGTAATTACATGTGCTAATAGTTCCGACCTTCAAGTTTAAGTACAAACCTCTAAAATTGTGCTTCTCTGCCTCCCATAGTTAACATTCGAACACCTCTACTCCATAGTATTTTCATTTCTCATGACCGATATATTTCAAACCGCCTTCCACTGCATAATTTATTGCTAGTCTGTAACATCCGTTAGTGGCAACAGCAATCACGCAAATCCATTACAGACGCAATATCAATACCATGTCAAAACATCGCTTCACGTGGTTTTCGGTGGTGTATATTGAGATATTAAGAATCAATGATAATATCACTCCAACTAACATAGGTCAAAATAGTTGGGATCTGAGTCACTGCTCATATCGAGGCATTATCCATGCAGTACACTGGAATTGCCTGTATTTGCCGCATGATCCCAGTGTATTAATGGGCTATATACCAATTGAATCAAAACACTTTTAACTATTCAGTCCAGTCTTTGGCAGTAGTAGTTGATTATGGTATTTCGAGGTATTTATTACCTTTGCTTTCATCTGAGGGTAGAGGTGAATCAGATGAGTGGAAGCAATGCACTGTCATCTTTTTGGGTATGCCCCTTGGTGGAAGAGAATTCAAGTGTTGACGTGCATGCAAGTGCTTGTGATTTTCTAATATATGTCAATGTTTTCTCAGAGGTGAAGTCATCGATCGTGTCCAAAAAAAAGCCAGCTTCGGCTAAAAAGGGGGTGAGTGTTCACATGTGTGCACATTCACGCTGTAGTTCGGTGTTTATTGCACTTTCCTACGAATCTGGCGACCCGTTTTCGATGCCCGCTCTCCTGGTCTTCCCCTAGGTCAACTGAGCCTTAAATGCATACCTAGTGTAGTGTATAAACATCGCCACAAAGGAGACAAAGGTAGCCGGGTATGGTGCTGGCCACCTGGCATTCATAGGTGCTACTCGCTAACGGCACTTGACCCTACAGTCTGCTAAGGCTGTACTGGGAGATCTTGGGCTTTGTGCACGTAAGCTTATTATTATACCACAGTGCGTAAACTGGTAATCCCTTCACTCCACCCACTAACAGTTAATGGCTATCTTTATCAGTCTGCAGGCAGAATGTAGGACAAAGGGAGGTGTGGGGAAACCATAAAGCCATTCTGCCTTGTCCCAGAAAAGTTCAACACTTTAGCAAGCGTGACGATGGGGATGCTGCCATTCATTATGAGTTCGCGTGGAATTGTCAGAACCACGTAAAAAATCTGACATGCCCCGATTGTCAGTTCCGCTTGTGGTGCTTCGATGTATGGCCATGTCCCACATGCTTTGCCATCAGTGATTGATAAACCATAGCTTGCCAGTCAGTCGCGCTTAAACAGAGAAACATGGTGTAGAAATGGCGAATCTGCTGGCTCCACCATCACCACTCAAAACTAAGTTCACCCCAATTGTGTGTCCAAGATGTAAAGAGATGTGTTTTTTTTAACAGGTGCGTTTGTACCATATGTGCATGGGTGTTTGTGAGTACGCTTGTGTGTATGTGGGTTGGTTAACCCATGGAACACTGAGTCCATCGCTTTAACTCTCTCCCCTCAGCAAGCCTTCCACACTTCATCTGGTCTCAGTGCTCTTGGCCCGGGGCAAGCGTAACTTTACCACATAGTGACGAATGGCAGCTGCCATTGTTAGGTGTGCGGGAAGCGGCGGTGTAGTGATTAGCTCACAATGCTACGAAACTGATAATCCGAGTTTGATTCCCGATAAAGATTAATAGAAGACGAATATATGAACTGGTCTTTGGCCTCCCCCTAGGTCGACTCAGTAGTAAACGAGTGCCTGGTGCAGGATGTACACATCAGCACCGAGGAGGCAAATGGAGCCGGGCGTGGTGGTGTTCACCCATTTCTTCGTATACCGTGCTGGCATTCATAGGTGTCTGTGTGTGTGTGTGTATCCCAGATGGGTGGGGTGCGTAAGACAGGTGGCCTTGGTGCTCAGAAAGTGAGCGGACAGATGTTCAACGAGCGCGAGCGCCAAGCACAGGCGACCGATCGTCAGTGCGAGCAGCAGCAGAATCGCCCGGAGGAAGACTCGATGTAAGTGAACTTGGGGAGGAGAGCTTGGTCGCAGGGACACTCACAATATCAACTCATGCAGACAGAGGTGCCCCTCGCGGTAACTGATGAATAGAAAAACAATCACAAGTTATAACATGGGTGTTTTCGTTTTATGCCGAAGGTATTCGAAGACAAAACAATTCAAAGGCACAATGAAACTGCAGTAGGGCGGTGAGGTGTAAGATAGCCGTATGTTTAGCCAGTGCCAAATTTTCCCAGACACTGCTTCCTATGTGTTATAATGTTATAGACTAATGAATGAATTTGTGTTGTTGTTGGAAGAAACCTTAGGAAACCCACATAAAACCGGAGGAGGACACCCAAATTCTACACCAAAAGACTCCGAGGCAGGAATCGAATAACCTCGGGCAGGATCTTCTCTCTGTGAGGCACAGATATTACCACTGCGCCACCTTGCCAATACCTCTCCCTTCACATTGAACGTTTATGTTACGCATCCAGCAGTTACATGGCTCTCTCGAAGTGTATAATCTCCAGGCACTAGGATCTCCCAAGCTGATGCTGGTGAACTTCTAGATGCTAGGGCCGAGTTCACCATATCAGGTGGCTTAATGGAGACTTATTGCTGAAGAGTACAGATGTATGCACACTACATATGTACATGCAAGCACACATGCATAAAGTATTAACAAAAAGGGGTAAGCTATCAGAACATATTTAAATGTTGTTTCGTATTTTTTACATGCATATTTACATTTCATTGTAATAGACCACTCACAAACGATCCTAATCAGTAATTACAGCGCATATTTTACCTAAAATACGGATTCATCGTGGCATATATGCAGTCACATCACTGCCCAACGCTCAAGATTACATCCTGCTTGTAGTTTAAAATGTCTCCATTCTCAACCGGTGGTTTGTGCCCCACCAATGGGGCCACAAGCACCACCTAGTAGTCCGGGGCAACCGGTCCGAAGTGGGCCTTGAGGTGCAAAGCTCATAAAACCCGTGTACTAATGCGCGTCGGCACCGGTGCACGTGTGTGTGTGTGCTCCCGAGCAGGGTCACGTCCATGCGTCTCGCGTACCAGGAGCTAGAGCTACAGAGGAAGAAGGAGGAGGTGAAGCTGCAGACGGCTGATGGGAAGAAGCGGGTGCAGGCAGAGCGACTGGGCATGGGCCTCGGCGCTCGCGCGTACGTACAAACACAAAGATCCACCGTGTAGTCTTAACTGACTCTAGGGTCAAGTGCTGTTAGCACCTACAAAGGTTGGCACTGCACACGAGGGGACGGGTGGACAGCACCACGCCCGGCTGCCTTTGTCTCCCTGGTGCCAATGTTTACACAACGCAACAAGTTAGTCACTTGAGGCTGAGACGACTGAGGAGGGGCCCAGGACCTGTTCATAAAATAGTCATTGGTGCTGGTGGCCGTGAGCTGGGAAATTTAACTCTCGTTGCCAGGTTTATAACACAGTGAGATAACCGCTGTACCACTGCTCACCACCACGCGCACACGCACACACTTCCACATTTAGTTTTTAGGGGTGGCCGGACAGCGCTGTGGTTATTCTCGTGCTTCGCAACAATAAGTGTCTGGGTTCAATTTCCAGTTCGTATACCTTTCTGTGTGTAAATTGCATGTTCTCAACCTATTTGTCATGAGTTTGTGCCGGTTTTCTCACATAGATATTTGAAAAATAGATGTGTATTATTACACCAGAAAGTATCCAGTGAGCTTGCAAGCTCTGGATGCTGGATTCCTGCGACACAACAAACGTCCGAAGTGACCAACGTTACAACGCACAAATCAAAGGGCAAATATATTTAATCACAGCAACAAAATGTGCATAAATGAAACTCTGTCGTCATAAAAGTAAAGCATAACACACATATTGCACACTTAAACATACAATACCAATGAAATCTATTTTTTTGGGTTAGGTCACGTAAAAAATGTTTGTGTAAACCTTCCACCACCCGACACGGCCAATTAATAAGGTTTGTTAACGTGAACAAAAGTACTAATTCTTCACTGTCTCAAACCACACATACAACACCAACTTCGTATGGATTTTAAAAAATACAGTCACTTGGTGTTGGCCGCCACCACAATGGGGTGGTGCAGTGGCACAGTGAGTAGCACCGCTGGCTCACAGTAAGAAAATCCCGGGTTCAGTTCCTGGCTCGAGTGAATTTTTATGTGGTGTTTCCGTGTTGTCTCCCCGTGTCTGTGGGTTTTTGCTGATTACGTCAGTTTTTTTCCATCCATCCATCCATCTTCATCCGCTTTATCCGATGCCGGGTCGCGGGGGCAGCAGTTTAAGCAGCGATGCCCAGACTTCCTTCACCCCAGACACTTCCT
>JAZEWT010000019.1:13766654-13782572 GCA_036362905.1 Mordacia mordax | reverse complement strand
GACCCTACCAGGGGTGTAAAGCCCCCGACAACATAGCTCCTCGGATCATTCGGGCACACAAACCCCTCCACCACTGTAAGGTGGCGGTTCAAGGAGGGGAGTTTTTTTTTTTCCCCACCATACAAAGACACGCTCCTACCTAAGTTAATTGTCCTGCTGAGTAAATTGCCCCAAAGTGCCCTGCGTTATTTTAATAATATTTTCACTTCTAGAGAGCTTTTCACCCGAGGGTCACAAAGTGCTGCACAGAGCTGTGGAGTTAACGGCATGTCAGCAACAATGACATAAGAACAGCAAATCAGCAACAATGACGTTTTTAGTTTTTTGGTTACAAATCTGAACTGCGGAGAGAACAACATGTCAGCAACAATAATAACATCCGGACAGTTCAACTGAAAGTGAAATAATGTCTATTATTTAGAGAAGGATATAAAATTAAATGACACTGGTGTCACATCCCGGGTATCGCCCTGGCTTGCGCCGTGTGCCTGCCGGGATAGGCTCGAGCCCCTCCGTGACCCTGTACCGGATTAATAATAATATTTGCATTTCTAAAGCAGCTTTCACACGAGGGTCACAAAGCGCTGCAACGGATACTGAACTGAACCATCACAATGCGGAAAATAATTTGTAAATTACTAAACTTGGGATTGAATCAACATCTCCTCCTGCTGTGAAAACCTGCCAGGACCCTGTGACAAACGAGTTGAGATTCGGTGAGGCTTTCCCATTTAAACAAGCGTGATCATAATAACGTTAATATTAATAACAGGGATTGTACTGTATGGTGTGTGGTGGGCATTTCTCGTGTTCGCCGGATGGTTGTGTGTTCACACAATCTTAATCTTGCTCAGTGTCAGCTGCTCGTCTTATGCGACTGCATGACTTAATGTGCTTCATGTGTTCGGTTGTTGGTCTCTGTGTACTTTGTGTTCGCAGCACAGACCGTGTTAGTCCGCGTACACGGTGTTTTGCATGTACTCACCGTGCCGCATGACCCACCATGTTGCATGTGCTCACCGTGTTACGCGTTCTCGCACACAGTGGTATATCCCACTCGGTGGTGGAAGAGATGCAGACGATTGAGCAAGAGGCACCTGCGGTCTCCAAGGCAAAGGGCAAGTTTGACCCCTTCGATGACACCGGATTCACATCGGGACCGCCTAAGTGAGGCTCGCTGCATACAGACACACACACACAATGTACACATGCACATACGCCATACACACGCACCTACACACGCATACATACCATACTCATGCGCACACACCGTACACATGCACACTGTTAAACACGCACAAACCGCACACACGCATCATACACATTCGCACGCACCGTTCACCCACGCACACACCGTACACCTGCTCGCACACACACACACCATACACACGAGCACAGACCATATATACGCACACATTCATACACAACGACAAGAACAACCGCCATTCACCACTAAGTGGTGGTTACGACACCACGGCGCCTGTGCCAGGCCATATGCACCTTGAGGCCACGTGAAATGTCGAAGGCTCGCCGACAGGAGGTTATGGGACAGACCCAGGTATTATGGGCTGCCTGACTGAGATGACTGGCAGATGCACCACCTACGCTCCCTACTGTGCCACCTTGCTGTGTTTTAGCCACCCGACGCTCCGCTCGTTGTTGTGAGCGTCGCTCCTCCACCTTCTGTTGTTGTTGGAGGGCAACTGCCTCCAACTGCCCCACAGCATCCTTCACGATCTTCCTCCACAGAGGTCGATCTTGACACCGATGGTACCAGTCTTCAGCAAGTCCACTCAGCTCCAGGTCCTCCTGTGCCACATCAGTCCATCTTTTCTTTCGCCCGTGCCACGCCCGTCTAGCTCCCTCTGTTCGGCTAAACAGCAACTGCTTAGGCATGCGGTGGCTGGGCATGTGGGCTACATAACCTAGCCACCGCAGCCTCGCCTGCTGGAGGAGCTCACCAATAGGACTTTGTCCATATCTTTCGAGAATTTGTGAGCTCCTCACACAATCCAACCTGGTTAAACCTAGGATGGATTGTAGGCAGGCAAACCGGAAAGTTTCTAGATGGCGCAGATGTTCCGCCGGGGGGGGGTACGTTTCGCAAGCATAGAAAAGAGAGGGCGTGACTGCAGTTGAAAAGACCCGAAGCTTCATGTGGAACGACAGGCCAGGCAGCTTCCACACAGCGTTACGTAGCCAATGAAACGATAATGCTGCCCGACTGATTCGGAGTGAGACACCCTCTGTCAAACGGGAACCGGCCATAAGCACACTGCCAAGGTCTGGAAATTTCTCCACTGTCTCCACAACCACTCCATCACTCCTGGAGAGCTGAAGAGGTGGAGTACCTGGTGGCACCAAATGCCCAGACAGGTGCTTGGTTTTGTTGGGACTTATGGTAAGACGCCACCTTTTTGTGGCATTCTTCAGATTCAACAGCAGAGCCCCCAAATCTTCCTCAGAATGAGCAGCAATCACCAAATCATCGGCATAGATAACATGGTTGGCCAATAGGGAGCCATCCCTTGACCGCACCTGGGCATCAATCAGCCTCCCATTGTACCTGTACCAGATGGAAATAACACTGGAACATCCATGGAAAGCCTCTCGAGCTATGTGGTCAAAAAAGGTGTTTAATAATGTAGGAGCCAGAGGACATCCCTGTCGCACCCCAAGGTGGTCAAGAAATGGCTCTGACTTCCGATCATGTAGCTTTACCCGGGCTTGCCCACCCTCATGAAGGTCCTTAATGATGGTGAGCAGGGTGTCAGGGATCCAGAAAGCACGAAGAACAATCCACAGCCCTGGCCTATTGATGGTATCGTAGGCCTTGACCAGGTCAATAAAGCAGAGATGCAGGTTCTGCTGGAATTTCTTACATCCTTGCTGTAGCAACCAGACAAAGAATATGGCGTCTGTGCAAGACCGCCCTGGCCTGAAACTACATTGGGGTTCCACAAGCCTCTCCTCAGCATGTCTAGCAAGGCGATGTTGAATGATCCTTGCTAGGACCTTTCCTGGCACACTTAGGAGCGAGATGCCCCTGTAGTTACTACAATCGGCACGGTCCCCCTTCTTAAAGAGGGGGACCACTAGGGCATCCTGCATTCTTGCGGGACCCTTCTTGTGCTCCAGACGGTTTTAATGATGTCGTGCAGGGCAGTCTGCACACAAGCATCACCTTCCCTCAGCATTTCGCTTGGAAGATTATCTCTGCCCGGTGCTTTTCCTGGTCTAAGGCTCTGGATCGCCTTATGTACTTCTTCTATATGTTGCATCTTCATCAGCCACTTACAGGGTGTGGCTACTTCTTCCATTATCTGAGGAACCACAGCCCCTGCAGGGTCACCCCCATGTTGTACCATGGTGTAATTTGATCTGGGGGGGTTCCCCTCCCCCAAGACTTTACAGAAATGCTCTGCAAATCTGCAAACTTGTTCCTGGGGGTCGGAGATTGGATCATCATTTTATCCTTTAAGAAGGGTAATTGGTGCAGCGTTGCAAGTCAATCTTTTGATGGAATTAAAGAGTGATTTTTGATCACGGGCTACCGAGGCAGACTCCATCTCTTCAGTAGCCCGCAACCACCACTCATCCTTACAACGCCGCACAGCTGTCTGAACCTCTGAGCGAAGGCTGCAGTAAACCTCCTCGTTCTCGGGCGTGGGATGTTGTAGGCGGTGGGAGTGGGCCTGCCGTTTTTTCTCGGCTAGCTTGCACACCTCCTCCGTTAACCAGAGTTTCTGGGGAAGTCTGGACCGTGTACCCAGTGCAGCAATTCCAGCTGCATGAGCCACAGTCCTAAACCTCACCCATTTCCCCTCAGCATTGGGAGGAGTGGGGGGACGATGTCAGCTCCAACTGCAAATGATGATGAAATTCTCTTCTACAGCTTTCCTCAGCTAGCCGAGACCAGGCCACTGTGGGTTTGAATGGGGTCCTTGGTGGATGCCCACCACTGCCGTGGAAGAATGGCAGGCGGATCTTAGAGATGACAAGCTGATGGTCAGAGGTCAGATCAGCTCCTCGGTAGGTCCTGGTGTCAAGGAGATGAGCCCGCATCTGCTGCTCTGCCAATATGTATTCCAATAGATGGTCTTGCTTGGACCCGGCATGCACCCAAGATGTTGTGTGGATGCGCCGATGACGGAACAGCGTGTTGGTTTTTACGAGCCCATGGGCTGCACATAAGTCTAGCAGCCTCCAACCGTTGTTGTTAAGCTGATCTGGCACATGCCTTCCAATCACTCCAGCCCAGGTGTCTGCATCATGACCCACTCGGTCATTAAAGTCACCTAGGAGGATGACTTTATCCCGATGGGCCACTTTAGCCAAAACCTGGGACAGGAGGTCATCAAAGGCATCTGACTCATCGGTCTTGCCTGCATCCCTCCACTGATGTTGATCTTCAGTGGGAGCATAAGCCACCACCACCACCATCCCTCGCCTCCCCATTTATAGGGATGCGAGCCCACAGTAGCCTGAGACTCACAGGTTCCTACACCTCACTGCCACGTTTCAGTGCCCCCTTCATTCTTTTATGAAGAAGAAGAGCCACTTCCTGTTGCTTGGCAGTTTCCTGTCCTGGGTGGAGGACTGTCCACCCCTCCTGATGACTGGAGCCAGAATCAGTCGACCTCACCTCCTGTGTCCCACAGAGGTCCAGGCGGTACCAGTCCAGCTCCCGACAGAGGAGTGGCAGCCTCTCCGCAGCGAGCGTTCGAACATTCCACGTGGCCACACGCAGCGGCTTCTTGTTGTTTCTGGGGGTCGGAACTCAGTCTCCTGGCTCTGCCAAATGGGGTTTGGCCAGGAGACGTCATAAGCGCCTGTCCTCCAAGGGCCTCCGGCACAAACTTGAGCTTTTTTTTTTATTGCGTGGTATAGTGGTAATTGTATTGAAGGTGGGAGGGTTACCAGCCCCCCGCACCCCGCCAGAGCTGGGTGCAGGGGGCTGGTAACCCCAGTCGGTAACGCAACCACAGCGTTACCGACTGGCACCACTAAGAGGAGGGGGTTTGTGTTGCCAGGCATACACACTATACACACGCGCACACCGTACACAAGCACACACCGTATACAAGCACACACCGTACACACGCACACACCGTACACACGCACACACCGTACACACGCACACACCGTACACACGCACCATACACACTCGCACTCACCGTACACCCAAGCACACACCGTCACATGCGTACACATAGACATGCTCGCACACACACACCATACGCACGCGCACAGACCATATAC
This sequence comes from Mordacia mordax, assembly GCA_036362905.1. Taxonomy (NCBI): domain Eukaryota; kingdom Metazoa; phylum Chordata; class Hyperoartia; order Petromyzontiformes; family Petromyzontidae; genus Mordacia; species Mordacia mordax. The sequence continues at coordinate 13,777,310 of JAZEWT010000019.1, read as the reverse complement.
ACGCACATATTCACACAGTATACACACGCACACACTGTACACACACACGTATGCATCATACATGCGCACCGTACGCACACGCGAACACCATACACATGCATATTGTATGCACCCACACATACCACATGCACACCCACAGTACACATGTACACCACATACACGCACACACACTCATGATCCTACCCGCCATGCAACGCATTCCCACCATGAGTAAAAAGCGATTATGATGGTGTCAATATGCACTGTGACTTGCCTTTGAACCTAACAATTGTATCTTTAATCACAAATGCACGGTGGCCCAGTGGGTAGCACTGTTCCCTCACAGCAAGGAGCCCGGGTTCGAATCCCGGCTCGGGTGCCTTTCTATGTGGAATTTGCATGTTCTCCCCGTGTCCGCGTGGGTTTTTGCCAGGCACTCTGGTTTCCTCCCACAGTCCAAAAAACATGCAGCTGCATAGGTTAATTGGCTTGCAGGCTAAATTGCCCACAGTAGCCAGCGCCGGACTGGCGTCCCATCGTGGCTATATCCCTGCCTTGTGCCCTGTGTCTGCGGGGATAGGCTCTGGCTCACCGCGACCCTGTACAGGATTAAGCGGTTCTGACATTGAGATGCGCTAAAAGAATTATTTTTGTGGTCACAACAGTTTAATTTAAACGTGTTATAAACCCTCCTTCCCACCTAATGCAGCCAATTCATAAAGGCATCACGTCAATAAAGGTGCCAAGTTTACTATCACTTAAGCCTCACAAATGCTCTCCAGCGCACTTCAGTGTACTTCAATGCGCTGTAGAGCATTTGACAGCATACACACGTTTCGCTGATAGCTGCAGCTGGCACCTTCAAGCAGTTGCCACAGATCTCAGTGCAGTTGCACCTTAGGGAATGTAATTGTGAGTCTTTTGCCTGGCACGTCTCCATTTCCTTACATGCGCAGGTACAGGGACAACCCATTTGCACTCAGCGATAGTGTGAGTGGGGCGGGCAGTGGGGGTAGTGGGGCTCGGGGCTGGGGCACAGATGAATCAAGCGGAGATGCAGGCTGGTCCTTCCTGGACAGGGAGGAGGTCACCGAGGTCAACCTGAGCAGCCAGAGTGGCCGCTCAATGCGCCAGACATCCTCGGACCGGTGAGTAATGACCACAGACACAGCTGCGACGTCTCATGTTTGAACCCGTGATAGGTGTTGGAAACGAAGTGCAACCCCTCCATCATGCTGGCTCCTGCTCAATGATGTCAACTCTGGAGCCAATTTACTTCAGATACATTTGTTTTTTCACGTTTATACCCTCGTACTTATGCAAGCATTTATACTCTTAATTTCTCGACTTTGTTATTCAAACGTTTGTTGTGTTGCAGGAATCCCACATCTAACACTTACAAGCGCACTGGGTATTTTTTTAGTAATAATAAAGATCTGTCTGTCCACTTGTGAAAACACTCATTAATAAGTCAGCCAGGGCACTCGTTGAGGCTTCCATGGTTTTTAGATTTTTGGGACAGCTGTGCTGATAGATTTTCTCCATTAAAACATTGGCCTTGGAGCACAGCGCTTTGTGACCCTCGGGTGAAAGGCGCTTTAGAAATTCAAATATTATTATACTGCTTCCTTCCGTGTGGTGCCATGTGGGCACACGTAGTATTGTGCTGGTGCCTATCACCATGGACTCCTGTTTAATGCACGGCTTTTCCCGTGGTTTCTGAAATTTTACTCTGCAGTCCCACCAGCCGGCGCAAGGCGGACACTTCAGAAGCGCCAACTTCGGACGAGGCGCAGAAGAAGTTTGCCAACGCACGTGCCATCTCGTCTGACATGTTCTTCGGCCGCGACGACCGGGCAGAGGTCAGGCTAGGTGGCGACGCTAACGTGAATGAAGAGTTACGATTGGTCGTTTTTCAAACAATCCTGTGTGTGTGGAAATGCATGCCCATGTATACTCCTGTTATCTACTTGGGTACATAAGCTTGTGACCACACATGTGTACATATGCACGCGTATAAATAACTATTCCCTTAGACACCCACGCACCTGGATAAATGCTTACTCAGTAAGCGACTCAGAAATTTACGTATATTTACACACCCTCACTCTTGTGTACATCCTCATGTGCTCACACAAATAAATACACAGTCACACGCATGTATCAGTATTATTTCCTACTTACACACGAGTACACGGATGGGCACCACGTGTATGTTGGGGGGTGCGTTTAAGAAAATTTGAAACGGAACGGAGAGTGACAGACACAAAAGTCTACGGTCTCTCCTAAGTTCACCTTTGTTGTGTCTCGTCCAACACTGTACAGCTCTCATGCATCTTCCTTTAGAGATTTTCATTCATTCACTCATTATTACCTGATTACTTTTGCAGAAGGTATGGTGATGTGGAGCATCACCATGACAGACACAAGCGTGGGGCTATTCCCTGCATGTGATGTTAGTCCATCCTTGGGCACCAGGGCAATTTAAGAAGCAGGCCAATTAACATAGGCAACAACATGTCCTTGAACTATGGAAGGAAAATTTTGTACCTGGTGCTTTCCACCATAATAATAATGTAGCATGAAATGGGAAGGTCCTGGAAAGAAACATCAGTTTCATCCATGTGTATGCACAACTTTCCTGTTGCGCCATTCATTAACCCTGGTCTCTCCATGTGCTGTAACTGCCCCCGACCCCGGCAGGATGACACGCGTATCCGACTGGAGAGCATGCAGGGTAACTCAGCCATCAGCTCAGCTGACCTCTTCGGTGACAAGAAGCACGACTCCAACGGTAAAGGCCGAACATGCATCATCACCTACATGCCGTTAGCGCAAACTGCCATCTGTCCGAAAAAATACGATGCCCTTCAGGTACACAGTCTTTTTAAAGAACTGCTTTACTCTTGAGTGGCATTGTCACACAACCTCGGGACTCTTTTGTTTTGTCCCTGTTGTTATTCTGTTGTCTTTTAACAACACACACAGGCTTGCATTGCAAGTTCAAAGCTCTCTGTCTCATACAGACCACTTGATGCAAAGAACTACATATGTGACCCATTTTATCATGCTAGTTTACCGTCTTGGCAAATCAAACAGGCAGCAGTAACTCAAAAATGCAACTGTAGACTGGTTTCATCGCTCTTGGCACTTGTCAGTATAGTCGTCGATATTTGTGCAGCCTTATTCCCCTGGGATACAGTTAGATGGAGAGGGAACGCATACACTTGCTTATAATACTGTTGTATATGTGGCTAAAAGTGTGTTTAATCTGCAACATAGTGTTTGTTAATTTCTGATCCATGTTTCAAAAACAGTGATTTATTAAGCCAGTTATTTCGAGTGTAGGTGTAATACAAGGAATAGCATTCTCTTAATTGGCAGGGTGGCAGCATGGCTATGCAATGGTAAACTCATGGGTGGTAACCGCCCCGGGTAGGACTTTCGGTGTGTTCTCCCCCTGTTCTGTGTAGTTTTCCTCAGGGTTTTACGGTTTCCTCTCACAGTTGATATTTTTAAAAAATCATTAATTAATTGGCCAATAACATAATATATTGAGGATGCAGTGGATGGTAACTGTTGGCACCGGCTAACAGCATGGCGAACTCCCCCATCCTCGTCTCTGGGGTTCTTCACACCTCTTGAGTCATTTTGTCGCATGAAGTCGTTATAAATTGAATTAATATGTGTGCGTTATAAATGTAGTTTATTATTGTATTTATGGTATATTTTATATAATTTTGAGCATACTATGTTTATTGCATATTCACGGTATTCTCCCCCATTTATTAATGTAATGGCCTGTATGATATTTACAGTAGCCTTAACACATATGCACCTACACCTATTGATGCATCGCTCTCCATATTCTGATCGTGCGCTGTGTGCCAGTTGAATAAAATACTAAGTTGCCAATTGTCTCTTAAAGTTTACATATTGTGTCTGACAAATGTTGGTGCCAGCTTACGGCATGACTGTCTTGCCCCTCCTCCACCTTTCTGTGACTCCTCACACCTCCGAGTATCTTCGAGAATAAGCAATGCTGGGCACATTATGCGTGGTAAACTTATTATTACGAATATATGTTTTTTGCCAAGAAAGAGCACTTGCCCCCCACGGTGTCCGAGAAGTCTTTGTGGCTTCACGCGAGATAAGCGTTGTTGTGCGACGCGCGCAGCTTCGATGGGCAGCGCGCTGCCTGTCGCTCCGGACATGGCCCAGTTCCGCCAGGGCGTCCGCACCGTCGCTGGGAAGCTGAGTGTGCTCGCCAACGGGGTCATGACCTCAATACAGGTGACGTACAGCTGGACCAGTGTGAATGTCACGTTTTGCGAGTCTCTGTGTTCGTGCGTGATCATCCGCGTGCCTTCTCATTGAGCAGTCGTGAGCACTTGTCACTTTTACCAGAGCAAAGGCAGAAATCTTCGTTTTGACTTGGAGAGTCTTCGGCAAGTACCTAACTAATCCAAGTTCATTTGCGTGGAGGAAACAACAATAATACACATTTGAGCTGATTATTAGAACTCTGTATGTAAGGCGTATGTCATACTCTATCATGACACTAGCATGTACTTGTGTAAACACGAATAAATTACCTATATTCACGTAAAATCGTGCAAATTTCACCAAGTCCAGTGCAACATTAATAGATTAACTAGCTAATTATTTCACGAGACAGTTATTATTATTTGCCAATATTAACTAATCAGAATGTCGGTTACGTGTTATGCACAAAAATATTGTGTTGCATGGTATTGTGTATGATATATTGTCACATGTGCTAGAATGCTGTTTACGCCACATTCCTTACAATCTTTCTCCTCACGCCGTCCATCTCGCCCCTGTCCTCTAAAAAATCCGAGCCAACTGAAGGCACCTTGGGGATTGTTGTGCAATTCACGTGTTACAAACACGATGTGGCTTCAACATAGGATCCACTGAACTGGCGTAGTCAGGCTCAAATCTGGCCAGGGGTCAACTCAACTCATCAATCCTCCGAGTTCATAAAAAGAATCCCTTCATGGGCAATCCGCTGGTGATTTAATGGCATGACTGGCCTCCATCATAGGAATGTGGAATGTCTGCTGTTGCCTCTTGGCCTCCAAGTGAGCTGAGCACACTTAGTCATTTTAGGAGGTGATTTAACCTCACTAAAGGGTGGTAGATCCAGCACCATATGTGTTTGGTCACCTTTATTGTCGCAAATATCATTCCTTTCTCCGGTCTGACAAGAGATGCTCCAGTGAGGTCTCTCAGTTGGACCCTCTTGGTTAGTCGAACTCAATCACATCACTTCTGCAGAAAGCAGTTTTGCAATAATTACCACATCATCAGTATCAATATCTACTTAATACTGTACAGGGTCCAGGGGGCCAGAGCCTATATCAGCAGACAGTGCAAGGTGGGGTTATAACCAGGATGTGATGCCAGTACATCGCAGGGCACTGGGGGAAATTTACTCCGCGAACCAATTAAACTAGGCAGCAGCATGTTTTTTGGACGGTGGTAGGAAACCAGACAGGCATCCGAGCCGGGAACCGAACCCGGACCCTTCTTGCTGTGAGGTGACAGCGCTACTCACTGCATCACACATGAGAAACCTATATCACAATAAAATAACAGTGCCCACTGGTATACATGATCACAAATTGAGTTTAGGATACAAGAACTCTACCAAATAACACAAGCACATATTGGACAGACGCCCAAAGAATGCTGAACGCTCCTGCTTGTGTCCAATTGCACGTACATTGGTTATGTTGCATGAGCAGGAGTATTAATCTATTGTGTTTTTCCTCCCACTGTAGGATCGCTACGGCTCCTAATAATATGCTCAAGTTGTAAACAGTGGAGAGGATTTCTGGATGCAGAAGATTGTCTTAAGTCTGCGGAACAAGCACCCGACCACAACGTCATTGCGAAACTACGTCGCATTATACCACTGCACTGCCAAACCACACGCCACTACGCTAAAACAATCCATGGGGGAAGGGAGTCGTCAGGCTGTCAGTGTAGTCTATTAAAAGGTCCTGCACCTCCTTTAGTCAGCTTGTTCTCGATTATTGCACTAGCCCTGTCTACGCGTTCATCAGAATAATATGGACACCACAAGAGTACTGACCATTCACACTAAAATTCAAATGTTCATTTTCAGATATGCTCTTCGCATATTTTTAAACCGTTAAATTCACTTTCAAGAAGTTTATTTTCTTTGGATGAGCAGTCAAGAGACCAGGGCAAGTCTTATTTACAAGAGGAGCCGAGGTTATAAAAATAAGAATGACTACACAACCTGTCCACCGGCATAGTTTTTCATTTTTATCCTTTATTATCTTCTCGTTTCTTAACTGCAAATTTTGAGTAACAGCAGAGGAAGTCGTGAATTGAAATAATCAGATCACTTGGAGCTGATTGTGCTTAAGGGATTATAACTGTGTTCACCGATGTCAAACATTTAATTGGAGCGTTTGCATTATTGGTTGTTTTTGGAGGGAGTTTAAATGTCATTTGAAGCATTTATCATGTTAACTTACACGAAATAAACTAAACAGATTGCTAAAATTCTGAGCATTTATCATCCTACTCCCTATAATGTTTTTTGTTTCAGAAAATGCTGTACTTGGTAGCTTTCCATTGGAACGTTGTTAATTGGATGTGATAATCGAACTCTGTGGAAAGGGACATTTTTTTAATTTCACCTTGCAGGTGCATTAGGCATGGTTCAGTGGGCAAAGGGGAATTCCATGTCAGTTGTATGATGAGGCTACTTTGTGAAAATGTAACTATAATGTGCATAATTTTGCACGGTTGTAAGGTGATGTAAACATTGCATAAACATACTTCCGTTACTATATTGGCCCTGATTACTCTTCAGAAACAAAAAATATGCATGATTTTATGTAAAAAAAAACAGAAAAAGTTACTTCTGGCCAAAACTTTTTGTCAAGTGAGGATATCGGGCATTTTAAATCGTGTATCTCACGGGTCTCGGATGGTGGCATGTATAGTAGTTGAAACCAAGGCTGAATTTTTGTTTGCCAACATCACTAAACCTATCTCAAAGTGCCAGTGAGATTCCTTACCATCTCGCCTCATTAAGGGCTCAGACGGAAAAGGCATAATCTCAGTTGCATGTTATGCTTTATTAACTCAAGCACAACAAAGGGTACTGGATTCATTGAGAGTGCATTTTTACATTGACATTTGTGGATTAAATCTCTCTGCTGTACTGCTTGATAAAGGCTCAACCAGAGCTAAAAATTGACGAATCCGTTTACTTATGATGGACGTGCTTATTTAAGGACTGTCGAAAGTTCACGATCTCTGCTGTTGGTCCAGAGCTAGCCATGAGAAGCCCAACATGGGGTGGTATTGTGGGCCATTCAACACAACAGCCCCATTTAATGCTACGTAGCGCCACCCAGTGCTCATGCATGAGGATTTGTTTGAAATGATCCAAACGGAAAGTCTAATCTGCATCCTCAGCAGAGCTCTGCCAGTCAGCTGAATTATCCCCACCTAAGACGGTTACTTGCCCTCAGGTAACCTGATAACTCGAGGCACTAAAGAATACATTGAATTGCCTAAGCCTTGTTAGTGCATCTGATGACATGCGACGACATTTTCACGATGAATAAGCATTTTCTCTGTTCTGCTTGATATAGAATGATTGTATTGACCTTTTGCTTTTTTGGGTTGTGTTCTCATTTAACTGCGTTATGTTTAAAAGAACCGATGCTAACTTAAATTACAACAGTGTGTTGCGGTATGGAAATCCACGTTAACTGCAGGGTTTATTCCCCCCAGTCGCAAGATTACAGGGGGTGCAGTGATTTGTGGTTGAATTGAACTTGCACCTGAAATGGAATTAGAAATAAGTGAATAAAATAGAAAATTAAAATGATCGAATCTTTCAATGGTTTTGAACAACGTTGCCACTTGTAGTTATGTTAACGCTCAAAAGGGTATATAATGATTGGGTGCCCTGTTGGCAGTCCTGCATATTGGCTGGTAATTTTATACCTTGAGTCCACAGGACAATCATCTAAGATTGGTGCAGGACTGGTTGTGGCGGTGCTCATTTTACAGTCATCAGAGGGGAATGACTTTATTCTTTGTATTTAAATTTACGTTTACATAATTTCGATCGCTGCTGTTCAAAAGCTGTAGCTTTACAACATTTCCGTAGCCGATTAATACAGAAATACATTGAAAATTGTTGGCAAATATTCTTTGAACTACAAGCAAACGCAGAGTGCATGGATATTAATTGCAGATTAATGTTAACCCTAGACTTTGGCTTCCCATCTGATTCTGCACCATGAAACGCTATCTTTGTCTCGTGAACTTTCCAATAACACGTGAGCATTAAGGAAAGAAATTCACACATTTGTCACTTGCCTGTTTCGCACAATTTCAAAATTGTCTTGCATAAAGAAGCAACGGGTATAGCAGAGACCTTGCAGCGCAGCCTGGCTGCTGCAGTCTTCGGTTGTTTTACTACGGTCAACAATAGAGAGGTGTTCTATGTGGCGTTGTCACGGCATCTTGTGTACACTGATATCACAGAGTGCTCCACACACATCAAAGATGTTTTGTACACTGGTGGGTGTCACGGTTTGAACCCGATGTATATCTTGGATGGTTAAGCACGTGCCCATTATTTTAAGGCTCACATTATTAAATGAATATCATTGACTTACCGAGACCTCATTCACTTCAGTCGTGTCTGGCCGAAAGTCAGTATCAGTACCCGCGTAATCCTGTAGAGGGTTCGCAGGGAGTCGGAGTCTGTCTCGGCAGAGGGTGCAAGGCGGACTATATCCCGGATGTGACGCTAGTACATCGCATGACCCTTTTTGGGCCAATTTACTCAACAGACCTATTAACCTAGCAGCATGTCTTTAGACGATGGGCGGAAAACGACGTACCCAGCGAAAACCCATGCGAACAGCGGGAGAACACGCGAAACTTCACACCGGCACCCCAGCGAGGAACCGAACATACGACTTTCTTGCTGTGAGGCAGCAGCGTCACTCCGCGCTACCGCGCCACTCCGGCTGATATTCACACCCGGACACTACAGCGTCTTAACACAGGCATTACGAGGAGAATGAATAACTCAAACGTATAATAAACTTTGGACTTTTATGCGTTGATTTGTGGATTTTATGCTCCAGCAGGAAGTTAATCATTTATCCCACGTCTTCAGACATTTGGTGGTCGTGGGTTTTTTTTTACTTTGTGAAATATGTACAGGTGTACCAATCTGTGAGGCAGCTAAAGTCTCCTGCTGGATTTTAATCACCCACAGACTGCCACCCGTCAACGTTTGAAGTAACGTTTCAAAATGTGCGCTGGCCACCGTTAAAACACATTAGTCCCCGAAGAATGAAAACAGTGGGTGATGATTTGGGCAATCATCCTACTTCATAACCAGAGCTACTACCTGAGAAGTCTCCTATTTTATATGTATATGTTTCCTTTAAAGGCCACTGTTAGTGATGAGTGTTGAGATTTGTTTTGTTAGCTATGCTTGTGTACTACTACCTACGCAGAAGCAACAGTATCAATTGATATGTTTACTAAAATAATCAATATCCCGAAAAGGGAACATATAGTAGCACTTAAATGTAACCACTTAGAACTGTAATTAACAGAACAGGTTTTTACCATTCCTGGCAATTATGCAGGTGTTAAGATTTCAAAACACCAAATAGACACATTTCACAATGTGTCCAGTTTGCAAAAGCCACAAATACTTGTGGCAAACTATGCAAACAGGAAGCTCTGATATGCATTGTCCTTCAAACTCTTCGGCCTCCACCAGACATGGCTTTCCTTTGAGCCTGATTGTCGGTGTCGGCCAGAGTCAGCTCAGTACAATCCAATATCAATGCTTAGTAGCTCAGGTGGAGCTGTTTACGCTATGGGTACTTTTTGCCAGTGTACATATGTAATTAACAGAACAGGTCTTTACCATTCCTGGCAATTATGCAGGTGTTAAGATCTTAAAACACCAAACAGACACATTTCACAATGTGTGAATATAAGTCTTGGGCACTATAAACCAGTGGGATGTATCTATGGCGTAAAGAGGCAGTTTTATTATAGTGGAAGAGACATACCTTCGGAAACCGGGAGATCGTTGGATGATGTGCGGTCGCCATGTTGATGGCATTCGTCGTGATTTCTCACTTAGAGCCACGTGAAGACTGCTATCTTCCATTCCATCATAGGTTGCGGAGAGAACGCCATTTAGCCTAGAACTGCCTAGGAGCACGGAGTCAACCGCATGGATGGCTTGAAGAAGAGAATTATCGACTACACTAGAAAATCTATCCTCCCACCTCTCAACGCTTGCCTGAGGGGTTTCCACGAAAACAATTTGAGTACTGGGATCGTGCGGTGTTTGGAAATTTTTAGAACCACAAACCACTAGCAGACAGAGAAATAGCAATCACTGAGGAAATGCTCAGTCCAGTGGCAAAGAAAAAGGCACCACGAGCCCAACAGGCACTTACCACTAAAGCAAAACCCATCCATCCATCCATCTTCATACCGCTTTATCCGATACCGGGTCGCGGGGGCAGCAGTCTCAGCAGCGATGCCCAGACTTCCTTCACCCCAGACACTTCCTCCAGCTCTTCCGGGGGGACCCCGAGGCGTTCCCAGGCC
>JAZEWT010000019.1:13736853-13751863 GCA_036362905.1 Mordacia mordax | reverse complement strand
TGCTTTAGCTAATTCTTCGCAGCCCATCACCCAGTTGATAATTGCGGCTCGTTACCTCGTTGCCCTGCTCCCTCATTCAACTCCCGAGGTGTTCCGGGCATTTAATTTCCCTTTGTCCCCGCATTTGAAAGTCGCGCCCCTTCCCTTCACCGCGTTCTCCGCAATCCACCCATCACCTAGACTCTGTAACGACTTCGGAAATTCCATATCCCAGTGCAGGCATAATTAACTGGGTCCCCTCTCCCTCTGTCTCGAGTGCATTACGTGACGGCCATCCTGCCGGTATGACCGTGTGGCACTTGAGCCCACTTTTCCCACGACCCCCCTTTGTTATCTGATTTCCACCTCGTCCTGCACAGAAAAACCTTGGAGAGGGGTACCTACCTGTCCCTCAGGCGGGTATTACAAGTGTGGTGCCGCCTGTGGAACCACATACCCTTTCTCACCTATTAGTCCGTTAAATCGAGATTTAACTGTGCCCACTTTGTGGGTTAGCAAACTTCTGTAGCACTTGTTTGTATACGCGCATTCCAAATGTGTACTCTTGCATTTAGTTTTACGTGTGAGAGTTGTTGCATCCAGAGCTGTACAAAACAGGTAGAAATTGTTGAACAGACTTCTGGTCCACAATTATGCCGACTAACCCGGAAATGACAGCAACATGTGCATGCAGGGGTAGTTGCAGTTGTCATTGATGACAAAAGAGAGAGGTGTGTAGTTCCTTGCATATTCCAGAGGTGATAATGGTTATATCTTGACAATCGTTGGGTTAAGTTTCCTGTGTGAACCCACGTGTGGAGTCCGATTCTATGCAGCGATTCAGAGCAGCCACGCATTGACAAACCGGCAGGTGTAGCGAATCGGCGGTCCCACCTCTTGTCAACACAATAAACCCTTGAATTTTTTGGGGAGGTTACGGTCCACAAAAGCACCAGAATAGTCGTGATTTCGATTATCCCATGACGTCGTCCCACAGCACCGCACCACAATCACGATTATCACCTCCCCCACACGTGACATCCTCCCACCAGGGGCCATAACTCCCCAAAATGCGTACTCGCATCCCACAAAAAGCCCTCATTATAGTAATTACTATCCTCTCCTAAGTCAGCCACAATCACTATATAATCCCAAGATTGATCAAAACATTGCTGCAATAGTTAAACAGGTAAATTTTTTCTATTGGTAAAAACCGCTCCATTGAAAGGTATGCTGCAATTGCATGCGGAAATATTCATGTTTTGCCACTCAGTGTAGCCTTGCTAACCTGTGGTTTAAACTGTTGCTTTATAAGATTGACAGAACGTTGTCTTGTGTTTAGTGTGAGAACGCTCCGTTTAAAGGAATGCTTTATATATTGATATCGTTTTGACGGCTCGACGTATGAGTATTGCTCTCAAGAACTGCTCTTTTGGGGGTAGCTGTTTCGAGTATTTTTCCTCCTTTGCAATATTTTGTCCCCAACGTTTGAGACATCAGGAGTAATTTATAATCATCTCAAACCCTTCCTTGAAATTATCCCATTCTCTCCTGTGTCGTTTTCTTTCATTTCCTTGAAAGAGTTAATGTTTTCATGTTGAAAACTTGGTCAACCAGACTAACTCTTTCGTCTCATGCACATTGTGTTTGGCCACCATCTTATTGTAAGTCAAAACACATGTATTTTTGATTCTGTCTTCACATTGCCTCATGATAATATGAATAAAAATATATAAAGTGCACATATTCCTTCCATGTTGAAGAGAGACAGAACAACTCTGGTGCGAGGAAGATGGTAGCTGATCCATTAGCTGGTGCTAATATTTGCCAATACTATTAGATTTGTATATGCATTGCCCTGAGCTGATTTCCTTTTGGCAATACCTGGCTAACACTGAGAACTAGGCTTTAAAGAATACCATCCTTGGTGCTGGCCAGTCAGTTTGAAGGACAATGCATACATTATCAGAGTATTTTGTTTGCATGTTTTTCCACAAGTATGTATGTTTTTTTGCAAACTTGACACCATATGAAAGGTGTCTATTTGATGGTTTAAGACCTTAGCATTTATATTGTTACCAGATTGGATAAAACCTCGTCTCTTTGTTACATAGAGGTTTTTTTTTTAGTGGACTGTGGAATGCCCTCCTCTCTTGTAATGCAAGTTCGTACAGCCTCTTGCTTATTCCGGCTGCAGGGTAGTGCAGTGGTAACATTTTTGCCTCACAGAAAAAAATGTCCTGCTTAAGGCAGTTCGATTCTCATCTCAAGCACCTTTCTACGTGTAGTTTGTGTCTTCTGTTCTGCGTGGGTTTCCTCAGGGTTCTCCAGTTTCCTCCCACAACTAGAAAAACACGAATTAAGTGGCTGATAACATAATATATAGGATGCAGTGTTAGGCAAATGTTGGCACTGGCTAACTACGTGCCTCTCTTTCCGACGCTCTTTGAATGGATGCCTTCGAAATTAAACGACTGTGCCATTTGCTAGAAATTGTATTCATATCTTATTTATTATTCAGGAATGTAAATGTTCCCCTCCCTGCAGGTATCCCCTGGCCGTGTCCCTTCTCCCCACAGCCACGATGGCAGCAGGCGAGGGCCAGCTCATCGACTTCGGAGACAGCGCTGCACAGCCAGCTCAGGCAGCCATTGACAAGCAGGCGCCATCATGCCCACCGGCCTTTCCCGCCAATCCAGATGGGCATGCCAGTGGCTTCGAAGTGCTGAGTTTGAGCTCTGATGAGCGCCGAGCTGAGCAGGAGTTTGAGGCAATAGCTGCGAAAGGTGGGTGAGATTCTTTTGGTGTGGGGTTTGTTCCATTCACTCGGAGAGGGTGCTAATCCTTTCAGATAGGCCAGCAGGGTTATTGTCAGAGAAGTCTGATGACATCTCCCAACGTGGGAGGCAAAATGTGCTGAATGAGAGATGAGAAACACTACAGGTTATCCAGAAAGAGCAGCTATGAAGAGCATTCTCATAAATTGAGCCATGTTATTCTCACATCATTGTTAAAATAATAATTATTGTTGACTAGTTGGTGAAGTTATGATTTTGGTTGTGAAATTCTTCATGTTGGGCCCTAATCTTGTCGCACTGTCTCCTGTACAGAGCTGGAAAAGGATGAGAATGAGCAAAAGGAACTCCAGGGAAGTCATCCAACCCGGCGAGCCCCACCGGCCCCAACTAGGCCACCCCCTGAGCGTCCAGCCAGAGGGAAAACCGTCTCGCCTCTGGCAGAATCCCAACCCAAGATTGACCCCAACGACCCTTACTATGACGTGGCCCGCCACGGCATCGTGGAGGTAGTAGGTATGTATGTACCCATGCACATCAGCACGCACACCTGCACGCACACCTGCACGCACACCTGCATGCACGTCTGTACGCACGCACGTCTGTACGCACGCACGTCTGTACGCACGCACGTCTGTACGCACGCACGTCTGTACGCACGCACGTCTGTACGCACGCACGCTTGTACGCACATGCCTGTCCGCATGCTTGTATGCACGCACGCTGCTCGCATGCACACATGGCTGTATGTATGCACCCACCTCTCCCCCCCCATTGCACATGCAGAGCTGCATCCAAACGCCATCATCCACCTTCAAGCAGGAGCTCACGGATCACCTGCCCAGGCTCTCACCTGCCCATGTTCTCACTCATTTAGGCGCTCGCCTATATAGGCTCTCACCTGCCCAGGTTCTTATCTATTCAAGCCCTCATCTACAGGAGAGTTCTTGATTAAACATTGCGTCCAATTCTTGAAATATGTACGCTCTATAAATCGTATTGTTATGTCGATTGTATATGAGTAACTTTGCACTGTTAATTATTAGCCCGGTACTCTGGCGCAACTATTTGGCTTAAGCACCTCAATTTGTAACTATAGCTGCTGCTGTACATTGGCGATACACAGAATACTGGTCCGGTGTTCAACTCTCTGGCCACTGAGCCGGTGTAGTTTTCATAGAGCCACAGCCCTTGCTCATTGTAAACACTTTACATGTGTGTTGCATGCACAGGTGAAGACAAACAAGGCCGTAAAGTGATCATTTTCAGCTGTTGCCGGATGCCACCGACATATCAGCTCAACCATCACAAGCTGCTCGAGTGGGTAGCAGAGCGTGGCTATAGCTTGACACTCACCCCTATGGGTTGAGTGCTTGAGAATGCAATTGCTCGTTCATATTTGTTTTCTTGCACGTGTGACCTTCAACGTGAGCACAGGTTGCATCGTGTTTCATTTCCGGGTTGCCAAACTTATTGTGCATTCCGATTCAGTAAACAAGATAATCAAGCCCTAAATTGTATTTGTGATCGTGTATAGGATAAGGCGGATACTGATAATCGATTAATGTATTGTGATTTTGAATAAGTTGATGTAAAAATGAAAGTCATTAACTGCAAAGCTGCTATTGACAGTGTGTGCTACAGTAGGTAGAACGTTTTCTAACTCCCCTCCCCCCTGTCCGCGATGCCTATTCACCGGAGGCCCAGAACAGTGCAAGTGTTTATATGGTCAAATGTCTTAAAGCTCAACAAATTAGTGGGAAAAGAATTTCCGGCTATGCCAAATGTCCGTAAATACTATAAATTATTAAATATTTCAGAAAATTAAACATTTGAATTTCTGCCATATGTTATTAGCATCCAATGTAGTTATTTCTTTTTCAAATAAATAACCATAATACTTGCGTTTCTAGAGTAATAAATAGTTAAATACATATAAACGAGGAAAATCATTGCTGTGTAGTTTAAGCATAGTCACCATCACGATGACGCAGAGAATGAAGACAGAAGTTCACTGTAGGTAGGAAACGCTGAAGACATTTTCTGGAGGGTATGAGACATGCTTTTTATAAGACAAACGTTAAGCAGATATGAAATTGTGTGTGTGGCCATAGAGTGGCGTTCAAGTGAACAGATTACTGTGCTGCGTACCGGATAGGTACAGTACATTACCCAACTTTAGAAGCGCTAGTGCGCATATGGACACTGTTTTCTACACTTTACTGAGCATACAAACAATATTCTAGCAATGGCAGTACCATTGGCGACAATGTGAGGAACGTTAAGTTTGGCCCTTGCCGTGCTACACTATGGTCACCAAATGCTCATAAATGGCAATTGCTCTGCTGGTATTTTTGAGGGCGACAGTGATCTTTGTTGCTGCGCATGCGTGTGCTGTGTGTGCGTGGCGTGCGTGTAGATACCTGCGGTTTACTCTGGATCAGTACGTGGAAAGTGACTACACGCTTGTCTATTTCCACTATGGCCTGACCAGCGAAAACAAGCCGTCCTTCCAGTGGCTTCTCAACGCCTACCGAGAGTTTGACCGCAAGTACGAACTTGCACAACAAAGACAAAGAGCCCCCCCGCCCCATATAGCCTGAGCAGACTTGGTGTGAGTGCTGTTATAGAACACCTATGAAAGCTGGCACTGCATGCCATGCAAGAGTGAGTGGCTGGCATAACACCTTACTGACTTTGTACTCATGTTTGTACACTGGACAGCACCAGATACTCATTTGAGGCTTGCAGTAGTCACTGGGTTTAGTTGTGTGTGGAAATTGATGTTTGGTAGCTGCGTCTGTAGTTCATCATACTAGATGCTACACTATTACTCCTACTGAACTGTGCACGTAGCAACAAGCATGAATAGGAATGTGTCCGCAAGCAAGGAATGCACAAGGGGTAGGAATGTGGCTGTGCGATTATCCTGGGTTTTTTTGCTTCAACAGGAAAGGTGCTGTGATGAAATTTTTTTACTAAATGCTGACCTGACAACCTCAGAGCTTGTTTTATTTTTAAGTGCATAATTATCCTAGAGGCACTAGAAAATTGTTTGAATATTATAGTATTATTTGTGTTCTTGGTATTTTCTTGTCATTTTTTTTAGTTGACTTCTAATGTTCTAGATACAATGTCTTCTGTTCAGTTTTGAAAAAAAACACCTAATCTCGTGCAGGAGTCCCTGGGAGGACATGCATTTATGACGTCCCCTGGCCAAACCCCATATGGTGGAGCCAGGAGACAATAGCCACCCCCGGGGTTCCACCAGAAACAACAAAAAGCTGCTCAAACGCTCGTTGCAGAGGAGAAGCTGCCACTCCTGTGTCAGGGGCTGGGTCGATACCACCTAGACTTCTGGGATACTGGAAATCCCATGGAGTGGTTCTAGTTTCAGTCATCAGGAGGGGTGGACAGTCCTCCAATCAGGACAGGAAACTGCCAAATAGCAGGGAGTGGTTCTCCTGAAAAAAAAGAATGAAGGGGGCCTGGGAGTGCAGCGGTGAGGTTTATGAACCTATGAGTCCCAGGCTACTCTGGGCTTCCCTTTAACCAGGAGGCGAGGGATGGTGGTGGTGGCGGCTTACTCCCCCACTGCAGATGAACATCAGTGGGGAGATGAGTTAGTTGCCTTCTATTGCCTGTCCCAGGTGTTGGCTAAAGTGCCTCTTGGGCATAGTCATCCTGCCAGGTGATTTTAATGCCCAATGGGTTATGATGCAGACACCAAGGCTGGAGTATTGAAAAGCATGGGCCAGATCAGCTCAACAACAATGGTAGGAGGCTGCTATTCTTCTCTGCATCCCATGGGCTCGTAATCACCAACACGCTGTTCCGTCATCGGCACATTCACACGTCATGGATGCATGCCGGGTCCAAGCAAGAACATCTGGTCTACTTAGTGGCAGAGTAGTGGATGCGGACCCATATCCTTCATACTATGACCTATCGTTGAGCTGATCTGACCTCAGACCATCAGCTTGTCATCTCTAAGATCCACCTCCCATTCTTCCATAGCTGTGGTGGGTGTCCACTAAGGACTCCATTTAATCCCACAGTGGCCTATTCTCGGCTAGCTGATAAAAGCTGAAGGCGAGACTTTCATCATCATTTGCAGCTGGGGCTGACATCGTCCCCTCCTCCGCTTTATGCCGAGAGGAAATGGGTGAGGTTTAGAGCTGTGGCTTATGCAGCTGGAATGGCTGGTACACAGTTCAGATCTCCCCAGAAACCTTGGCTGACGGAAGAGGTGTTCAAGCTGAGAGAAAATGGCAGGCCCGCTCCCACCATCTGCAATATCCCACACCCGAGAAAAAGGAGGCTTACCGCAGCCTTCACTTGGAGGTTTGGAGAGTTGTGAGGCATTGCAAGCATGAGCGGTGGTCGCGAGCTGCTGAGGAGATGGAATTAGCCTCAGTAGCCCATGATCACGAATCACTTTTTAATACCATCACAAGATTGACTTACAGTGCCGCATCCATTGCCCTCCTTATACAGAAAATGGTGATCCGATCTCTGACCCCCATGAACAAAGTCACAGACGTGCAGAGGATTTCTGTGTTTCTCTGAGGTCTTGGGGGAGGGGAACCCAACAGCTCCGATAAATCATGGTATAACATGGGAGTGACGCTGCTGGGGCTGCGGTACCTCAGATAATGGGAAAAGTGGCCACCCCCTGTAAGTGGCTGGCAGAGCTACCATCTGTAGAGGAAGTACGTAAGGCAATCCAGAGTCTGAGACCAGGAAAAGCACTGGGCAGAGATGATCTCCCAAGTGAAATGCTAAAGGAAGGTGGTGTCTGTCTGCAGAATGATCTATATGACATCATTAACACCATCTGGAGCACAGAACAGGTTCCGCTGGAATGGAAGGATGCCCCAGTGGTCCACCTCTTTAAGAAAGGGGGCCGTGCCAGTTGTAACAATTATAGGGGCTTCTCGCCCCTCAGTGTGCCGAGAAAGGTCCTGGCAAGGATTATTCAACATCGCCTTGCCAGGCACGCTGAGGAGAGGCTTGGAGAACTCCAATGTGATTTTACGCCGTGGTGGTCTTGCACAAATGCCATATTATCTGTCTGGCTGCTACAGCATAGGTATAGGGAATTTCAATAGGACCTGCATCTCTGCTTTATTTTACCTGGTCAAGGCCTATGATACAGTTAGTAGGCCATGGCTGTGGTTTGTTCTTCATGCTTTTGGCATCCCTGACTGCTCAGGTTATTATGCACCTTCATGATGGTGGGCAAACCCAGGTAATGCTAGGTGATCAAGAGTCAGAGCCATTCCTGGTTCACCTTGTGCAGTGACAGGGATGCCCTTTTGCTCCTGCATTATTAAAAATCTTTTTGACCACATAGTTCAAGAAGCTTTGCATGGATGTGCTAGTGGAATTTACATTTAGTACAGGTGCAATGGAAGACTGATCAATGCCCGGGTATGGTCAAGGGATGGTTCTCGACTGGCCAACCATGTTATGTATGCCAGTTATTTGGTAATTGCCGCTCACTCTGAGGAGTTGGGGGATCTGCTGTTGAACCTGGGTCGTGCCACAAAGCGGCGTGGTCTTACCATCAGCCCCAAAACCAAGCACCTGCCTGGGTATTTTGTGACCTCAAGTTCTCCACCTCCTCAGCTATTCATGAGTTATGGGGCAGCTGTGGAGAAAGTGGAGAAGTTTCCATACCTAGGCAGTATGCTTATGGTCGATTCTGGTGTAGCAGCGGAGATCTTGCTTCAAATCAGTCGGGCAACATTATCTTCTCATGAGCTGTGCAATGCTGTGTGGAATCTGCCTGGCCTGTCGCTCCACAAGAAGCTTCGGGTCTTCTCAGCTACAGTCAAGCCCTTTCTTCTCCATGTTTGTGGGACGTGGATCCCTTGGCAGAACATCTGTGCCATTTCAAAACTTTTAGGTTCGCCTGCCCATGATCCATCCTAGGTTTATTTAGGTTTGATTATGTGAGGAGCTCACAAATTCTTAATCTGGACAAGTTCTAATTGGTGAGCTCCTCTGGCAGGCCAGGCTGCGGTGGCTGGATCACATTGCCTGCATGCCCAGCCACTGCCTGCCCAAGTAGCTTCTATTTGGCCAAATCTAGGGGGCTAAACGAGCACGGTATGGGCTGGAGAAGAGATGGACTGATGTAGCTTAGGAGGACATGAAACTAACTGAACTTGTTGAAGACTGGTAACAGCAGTGTGAAGATCGGTCTCTATAGATAATTGTAAAGGATGCTTCGGGGCAGTTGGTGACAGTCACCTTGCAACAACGATGGAAGGCAAAGGAGCGACGCACATAGCATTGAGCAGAGCGCCGAACAGCTAAAACACAGCAAGTTGGCAGAGTTGGGAGCACAGGTGGTGCATCTGTCAGTCATCTCAGTCAGGCAACACTTAACACCTGGGTCTGTTCCTTTTCCCCATGCCAGGAACATTCGACACTTCACGTAGCTTCAAAATACATATTGCCTGGCATAAGGGTTTTGGTGATATCACCGCCACTTAGCAGCGAATAACGGTTGTCATTGTTGTTGGCTGATACCACACTCTCCGCTAACTCCCAGGTACAAGAAGAACTTGAAGGCTCTCTACATTGTTCATCCCACCAACTTCATCCGTGTGCTGTGGAGCTTCCTCAAGCCCTTTATCAGGTGAACAGAGGATTTTTTTTCCTATTTTTATGTACGACTAAGTTTTCCTCGCTTCAGGTGTTTGTATTGCTCTCCAGAGCTGTTCTTTTAGGATAATCGTGTCGAGTGTTTCTTCACGGTTGCGACATTTTTACCTCCCATGTTGGAGGTATCAGAACGTCTTAATGCGGCTATCTCAAATAAATAGCTACGGAGACATATTCACGTCTGTTTTCCCCATTTCTACTCCAATTGTGACGTCGATATCGTTATCAGAGGACGGATACATGTGGAAGGCTCGTAGAGCACTCTTACCCCAATGCTAAAGACCAGTCGATAGCACCAGATGTATCACACATCAGCTTCTGGGATCCCATCTAATGTCCGCACTAGGCAGTAACACCCAATGAAACTTCACACCAAAACCCTGCCACAGAGATTAACGTCTGTCAAAATATGGAATTTCGCCAAACCAGTTACAAATCAAGTTTGATGACGTGCTTTTTTGGTGTGCAATGATTGGCCGAAATCACAAAGGCCCCGACAATGGAGAACCTGGGTGAATCAAGGTGGCTGCCCTCTATTTAAAACTGTGATCTTAGTAGAGCTAGATTAAAGTGCTCTGACCACTGTGTTACCCATCCCCCATTCCAGAGGCATTATTATTGTTAATCAATTCCCAAAGTCGAACTTAACAATACCCCATTCATAAGTGTATGTCACTTGCGTGTATCCATGTCCTGGTCCAAATTACCAGTCACTTAATTACCAACAACTCACAATTTTCAAATGTGTTCCCTTTTTGGGGAGATGGTTTCTTATGTAGCATTGACTGGCCTGTCAAGGAATATATTTTGCAATGTTCTGTAACATTTCAAGTTTGCAACACGACATGCTGTTACCTAGGTTTATTGGCCTGTAGAGTAAATTGCCCCGAAAGGTGTGCCCTGCGATGTACTGGAGTCACATCCTGGGCATTCCCCCTCCTTGCGCCCTCTTGGCCGGGACAGGCTCCAGTCCCTCCGCAACTCTGTACAGGATTAAGTGGGTATTGCTAATGAACGAATGAATACAGATGTGTGTACGGCAAGCATGTGCGTTGGAGGCTTAAGTGCGAGATAAGCTGTGTATGTGTTTGTTGCCTCAGGGTGCATTGGCTGACATGTCGCTTGTCATGTTGTTGATATGTTTGTGTCGTGTGCGCTGCGTGTGTAACCGACAGCTACAAGTTTGGCCGGAAGGTGATGTATTTTAACTATCTGAGTGAGCTCCACGAGCAGCTCAAGTACAAGCTGCAGGCCATCCCAGAAGAAGTTGTGAGGTCAGTTATGTCCATGGTGCATACAGCCCTCCGGCTTATTTAACACCTGACATGTTTTGCAAGTAGCATCTTTACCTGCAGAGCAAGGTATAGAGTAACGCTACAGGCCACTTTTTTATAACTTTATTTTGGGGGTTTTCAGTAACAACATTAAACAAAACACCTACCAGACACAGAGCAGCACCCGTAAACCCCAAAGGATTGCGTATTATGACAGAGCATATTGCCCGTACAAATTGTTATTGTCCAATCAGCAGTCAGAGGATTAAAGTGATGTCCATGATGGAAGACGTGTGTCGGTCAACATTTAACATCAGTTATGCAACATATCCTGATTGTTGATCAAATTGTGCAGTCGTTTCAAGATCGAGCTGCAACCATAAACATTCGTGCAAACAATAACGTTACGTAAACTTGTGTAAGTGGCAGCCTGTGGTTCAAACCCATGGTTTCTATGCTGCTGACTTGAGGTTTTGATGTGCATTGCTTGGTTTCATTTATTTTCCATCCATCCATCCATCTTCATCCGCTTTATCCGATGCCGGGTCGCGGGGGCAGCAGTCTAAGCAGCAATGCCCAGACTTCCTTCACCCCAGACACTTCCTCCAGCTCTTCCGGGGGGACCCCGAGGCGTTCCCAGGCCAGCTGAGAGACATCGTCTCTCCAGCGTGTCCTGGGTCTTCCCCGGGGCCTCCTCCCGGTGGGACATGCCTGGAACACCTCCCTAGGGAGGCGTCCAGGGGGCATCCGAATCAGATGCCCAAGCCACCTCAGCTGACTCCTCTCGATGTGAAGGAGCAGCGGCTCTACTCCGAGCTCCCGCCGAGTGACCGAGCTTCTCACCCTATCTCTAAGGAAGCGCCCAGCCACCCTGCGGAGGAAACTCATTTCGGCCGCTTGTATCCGCGATCTTGTCCTTTCGGTCATTACCCAAAGTTCATGACCATAGGTGAGGGTAGGAGCGTAGATTGACCGGTAAATCGAGAGCTTCGCCTTTCGACTCAGCTCCTTCTTCACCACGACGGTCCGGTACACCGACCGCATAACTGCGGACGCTGCACCGATCCGCCTGTCAATCTCACGCTCCATCTTTCCCTCACTCGTGAACAAGACCCCGAGATACTTAAACTCCTCCACTTGAGGCAGGACCTCTCCACCCACCCGGAGAGGGCACGCCACCCTTTTCCGGTCATTTATTTTATTTATCATATTGACAACATGCTCATGATTTCAGAACCTTTGAACACAGAAAAACAAACTTAGAATAAGCATTTGTAGATGGGGAGTTAAGATTCAAAATTTATTTCACTTGGTAATGCTGATTGAGCCACCTCAATTTATATACAAAGACCCCTGCATATATTGAGCAATTAAACATCCCAACTTTTCAAAGTGCCTTATAAAAAAAATACTCCAAGCACAACGTTGTTGCTTACGTGCTGTTTCTCTCCACGGCTCTATGCTGCGTTTTGTGACCCTTGGGTGATAAGCACTCTAGGAATGCATTATTATTATACGATTAATGTTACATTAAACCATTTTCCAACATATATTGTAAACACTGATAATTTTGCATTTAAAAATTACAGTTGAAAGTCTGATCATATTTTACTTGTTTTTCTGCAACGATGAGTATTTAAAAAAAAAACCCCAATTTTTTTAATTGATGATTTTCCGTTCTCATGCCGTTGTTGGCGCGCCGCTCTCGTCCGCATCTCTGTGCAGTGCTTTGTGACCCTCGAGTGAAAAGCGCTCTATAAATGCAATTATTATTATTATAAAAGTACGCTAGTAAGCGCAATGGTAGGGTGCCAGCCTATACAACCCACCAACCACTTGTGCATGTCCATCACATAAATAATTAACTTTAAAGCTGTGCACATTGCCATACTTCCTGCCCCATACATCTGCTCATGCTATTAACACGTGTTGTATTGTGCTTGAGGAAGAGGGAGGTCATCGGTTAGCCAACACACTACGCTACACAGTGACCCAGATTATACATTTCTAGCCTCGCGCACGATACCAGAGCCCACTTCTTGACTCTGCCAGCGTGTGACCTCACAGCGGATGAGCGATTGTGGAGTTTCCCCATCGTCTGCGTGCGTGTCGGTTCGTGAATTCAGGTTTGATGAAGAGAAAAGGAAAAGGTCAAAGGTGACTACTCCCACAGGGTCTCAGGTGACCATCCCCACTGAGGTTCTGGCCACACAGCAGTTTGGAGTCAGCCTGAAGAGGTACGTATGCACATTCATATCTCATCACCAACTGTTACATCACCACCTTCTTGCAGTGTAAGCCACTCATTTCCTAGTTGATTTGTGGGCCCGAGGTCATGACACTAATGTGTTTAATTATAATTCTCCTTTTAAGTGTTTCGTAGACAGTATTTATTACCTGTAGAGCAGTGCCCTTGCTCTGGAACGTGATAAATTAATCATCCAAATCGTATGTAACAGAATTAATGTGAGATCCCCTGACCCCTGCGATAAGATGATTATTAGTCAGGTGTTTCACATGACCCAACTGTCTGCTTTATAAGTCATTAGCTGATACCAGGGCATAGCTTCTCAGAATTATTCCGACTATCTCATTTGTACTTGTGGATTATTTTTCACAAGGCTTTTCCTAACAAATTATGCCATATCATAAGACTGTATAGAGTTGATCCTTGCCTCTCAACCAATGTAGTGGTCAATTTTTACCCAACGCTTTTATTATGAATTGTTTACTTTCAGAATAATGTTATAACCGAAACTGTTGAGTTGCATCACTATGAGCACAGCAGTATTACAAACTATACATTCAAGAGGGTGTTTTATATGTGGTCATTGAGGAATGGGTTGAATTGTCACTGTTATAACTGCTTAAAAACTGGGTTTATGGCCTTAGCAAAATGAGTAATGACAAGTAAAATGACAAACCAAATTGAGACACCACGAAAGGAATACAGGAGAATGTGGCTTTACTTAACCTGTTTTCCAAGATTAGAATCCCTTGCCATTGGCAAGGTCCTCGTATGCAAAAGTAGCTTCTCCATTACCTGTGTGCTCACTTCCTTATGTGAGCTTACTAACGCATCACTGTTTACTCCTTCTATATTACGGCGTACATGTGCCATTCCTGTATATGGTTGTGTGTTTATGCTTGTGTGTTTATACCTACCACCCTTGTGCTGGCTGGGTTTGTGTGTGGGTGTACAGGCTGGCTGAGAACAGCGGGCAGCTCATCCCCTGGGTAATGAGGGATACCGTGTCGTACCTCAAAGAGCATGGTGCGTTTTCACAAATGCGTATCTTTATGTCCTCCATCCCTGACTCATGACCTTTACCGAAACCACCAAGCCTGTAATTAAGGTGCACTGTTGGTGTTGCTCGCATCATATGGCGATGTTGTGTTTGCATTCTCCACAGCGGGGTTGTAGTAATGTAACCCAGTGGTCTCCAACCAGTAGATTTTGATCGACAGGTTTATCCCAGAGTATCAGCAGTTGATCTTAATATTTTAGACTGTGGCGATCGTGGGTCACACATGCAAGCTGCTGGAGATAGTGTACAATCACTTTGAGCAACAAGTACAGGTGTCACACTAAGAATAAGTGAGCGTTATGAAGTGTAATTTTATGGGAGTTTTAGTAATGTATAGCTCTAAGGGTAGATCTTGTGTTGTATTTAAATGCTTAATTTAATCTTGTGTTAAAACGAGTTGGAGACCTCTGATGTAACCAGTATGTACACTTTTATAACACCAATGTGCAATGGTGTTAATTGAATGACTATGTTGTTTAGCAAGACAACACATGCAAAATACCATATTTTTCAGTGACATTTCATGGTGCGATCGTGTGCTGTGGCATCGCATCACACGCCAGTGTCATGTCAATGGTGAAGTGCGCTGTGTGATACTGTTGTGACGTGCGATGGCATGGCGTGCAGGGCTGGAGACGGAAGGGATTTTCCGGCGTTCCGCGAGCGCACAGGTGCTCAGGGAAACGCAGGAGCGCTACAACCATGGTACAAATTTACGCACAGCCTTTTCTATGCGGCATTCACATGGTTTTGGGGTGGGGGAGGGGGTGGGGTTACTACCTTCATACTAAGCCACTTCGCGAGTGAACAAGACTGCAGTGTAGAAACAAATCAAAGTATGTGTCAACTGCTGTAACATGCAGGATAAAGCTGTCGTGACATTACTCAAGAGTAGGACAATGCACGCCACCGGCCTTAAGAATTATTTTACAAATTCGAAAAATAATCTGTAGCTGAATTATTGTGGGGGGGGGGGGGG
>JAZEWT010000019.1:13688191-13736820 GCA_036362905.1 Mordacia mordax | reverse complement strand
CGCAGGAAAACTGGAGTGTGCACATCTGCTCATTGTCTCATACTATGCTTGCAGAGTTTTCCAGCGTGCATGATCGTCTGTTTACCTGGCCTCCCTGGTGTGTGCGAGCAGGAGAACTGGTGAACTTTGAGGTCCTAGGTGATGTCCACCTGGCTGCCGTCATTCTGAAAACCTTCTTGCGGGAGTTACCTGAGCCCCTTCTCACGTTCAACCTCTTTCCCTACATCATCAGCATTCAGGGTATGGACAAACGCCTCTTTCCCTAAGCTCCCCAATGCAACTGTCATCTCTGCCACCCACGCGTGTAATGCGATCCACTTTGACACAGCAGGTAAGTGGGACCTGGCCCTATGCAGTGCCTGTGTCTCGGTGTTTTGCCCAGGGCTGGACATAGATGCACGTGCAGCGGCTGCCGTGGAGTTGTTGAAGAAGCTTCCCGAGGAGAACCGTGTCGTCCTCAATCACCTGCTTGACTTCCTCAAGCTGGTGAGCCCCGAGACGCACGCACCCCAACATCACGCATACATTTGTACAGCAACACACAACACCTGGATGCTCGCGTAGACAAGCTCTCGTACAAGAACATTTTGACACAGAACTTGTACGCACGCTTTGTCCCATACTTAACATTGCACGTTCCTCCTCAAACAACTTCGCACATTGCCCAAACGAGTCCACCTTATGCCCGAGGTGGAGCATAACACTTGTGACGAATGCACCCACATCTTCACTCCTCCACAAATCTCTCAACACCAGGGGTTTGATCTCGATCGACCAGGAGGTGGTGCTCACAATCCGCTGATGGTAGCTCTGGGCCTCCCCTAGCTCATCTCAGCCTCCAATGAGAACCTGGTGTGGTCTGCAATTATTGTCACTAGGGAGACAAAGGTGGCTGGGCATGATGCTGACCACCCCACCGCCTTGTGCAGTCTGCCTTCACAGGTGCTGGGTAATGATACCTTACCTTACAGTCTTAATGCTAAACTAGGGGGATCGTTGTTGTTGCTGATATGCTGTCTCTCCACAGCTCTGTGCAGCGCTTTGTGACCCTTGGGTGAAAAACACTCTAGAAGTGCAATTATTATTACACCATTACCTACTGCACATGAACATTACACGCTTGCTCAAGTGCTACCATGCTGGTATGGCAGCACTTGCCTTTTCGACGCTTCACCTCTGTGCGTGTCTGCCGCAGGTGGAGCAGCAGAGCGCCATCAACAAGATGACGGCGGAGAACATCGCCATCGTGTTTGGCCCCAACTTAGTGTGGGAGCGAGACCGGTCGCTCGACCTGGTCACCATGGCGCCGGTCAACACCTTCGCACTCGTGCTGCTGCAGATCCACGGCAAAGCAGTTCCTCGCCCTGTCCGGCCGCCTCCCCCACCACCCGCTGCCGTGACACCGCCCACCACCTCGCCCACTGCCACTGTGCCGCCTGCTGGTATTCTGTGAGCGCGTCTTCATCGCCATGCTCTTGTTCGTGTGTGCTCACGCTCGGGCCATCTCTCTAATCACAACGACTCGTTTTATGATTACCAGTTAATGATTAAAGAAAAAGGTGTAACATTTTGACCCCAATACTTTCTCACTTAAACATTTTTTTGTGAAAAAGCACACTTTTGATAAGGAACCCTGAATGTTTCTATTTGGTAATGTTGATGGTTATTGGGACAATTGTATTAATAAAGACATGCTATTAATGCTGTGGATGATCCCTTTGGTCATATCAATATCCGTTCACTGTACAGGATCGTGGGGGGCCAGAGCCTATCCCAGTAGACAGGTGGGGGTATACCCAGTATGTGATGCAGTACATCAGACTGCACACCTTTTTTAGAGCAATTTACTCAGCAGGTCAATTTACCTTGGCAGCAGCGTGTCTTTGGACAGTGGGAGCAAATGGCAGAATCTGGCATAAACCCACACGGACTTGGGGAGAGTTAACATGCTAACCACACACAGAAAGGCACCAAAGCCAGCAAGAGAACCTGGGACAGTCTTATTGTTAGGAAGCATCACTGCAGACTGCCGTCAGATTCAACTGTAAATCAGAATGATTGCCTCCACATTCCCTTTATTAAAGGTGCATTGAAAATGTAACATTATTATGGTCTAACATTATTGACAAGGCATTCCTCCCCTAAGCCAAGCCAGATGAATGGCGTTTTACATCTTTATTGCTAGTTTTATTAACTATTTGTGTTTATCATAAACATTGTGACTTATGTAAGTTTCCCCCATGCATGGTGGTGTGGTGTCTGAGGGAGAGCACAGCCACTGAAGGATTTCTTTCAGGAGAATGTCATCTTGCCTCTGTGGACTTTCTCTGGGCAGTCTAGTTGCCTTTCCTGCATCAAAGAAAAATAAAGTGGTATGAACATCTTAAGCAGGATCTTATTGAATAAAAAAAACCTGTTTCATATACTTTGCAAAAGCATTCCCAGGCAAATGAAAAAAACCTGTTGCCATTATTTCTGGGTCAACTCGGGCACAGTCTAGCAGCAGCATACATTGCTACTGTGTCTGACCAGGACACTCAGCCACATAACTTTTAAGGAATGAAACAAAGGGGGTCAGAGCCCATAAGGGACCAGCTTTTGATCAACGTCCATCTTTTTTGCATGATTTTTGGTTAAGATTTAACCACCTCCATTTTCAGAGGGGCACTCTATGAAAATTGGAGCTGTCTGCACACTTTTTGCCATAATTTAATGAAAGCCCTCCTGTTGCCTTAATTGCATCTGTGTGCCATTTGTAAACATTACAGTGGCCTAAGATTAATGTTGGAGGATGCATCATTTAAAGACGTGCATAGAGACCCACGCAGCCACCCAAACACTTGCACAGAGACCTATATAGAGACTTTCATAGCTACGCGAGTCATATGCAAACTGGCTCAAATGTGAAATGTTTATGGTTTAGGAACGGTGGTTGGAGAGGACTACGAAGTGAATTTTACTTTTTTAATGAACATCGTGAATTTTTTTCAAATGTCATTGTGCTATCATTTGGCTCTTCACACATATACTTACAGCAGTTGAATTTAATACATGCGTAAGCCAGTGCTGTTAGAATGTTTGATCGTGAAGCTGGACTGCAGGATGTTGTCTCATTCGTTCATGCATTGTTCACAAAAATGATTTGTAATTCTTATTTGTAAGCACTTGCTATAAAAAATGTATTCGAAAGGTGTGATTGTGTTCATTTCCCATGGGTATGAGCAACGTTTTTTTTAATGCCTATGCTTGCACAGCTTTATCAGCATGGTGGAGCAATGGTGAATGCTTCCCTACTCCGGTAATGGCACATTACAAGTCAAAATGATTATTAAAACGGATGCCCCTCACAACTTTCTGGACTAAAACAGTGTGTCGATATATGCCAGGGTGGCACGGTGGCCCAGTGGGTAGCGCTGTCGCCTCACAGCAAGAAGGTCTCGGGTTCGAATCTCGGCTCGGGTGCCTTTCTGTGTGGCGTTTGCATGTTCTCCCCATGTCCACGTGGGTTTTTGCTGGGCACTCCGGTTTCCTCCCACAGTTCCAAAAATATGCTGCCGCATAGGTTAAGTGGCTTGCAGACTAATTGGCCATACTTCCCGGTGATGGACTGGCGTCCCATCTTGGGTATATCCCTGCCTTGCGCCGTGTCTGCCGGGATAGTCTCCGGCTCACCGCGACCCTGTACAGAACTAAGTGATTTCTGACAACGAGATGAAATATGACAGTGAACATTACACAAGGCAGAGATACAAATTGAACTCATGGCATTCCCTCTGGAAGTTGGAACAGGTTGAAGCTTGCTTGTTGGTTAGGTTAATGATCACAGATGAACAGAGAACCAGGACCTCGTGTGCTCCCCACATGTCGAACAGGCCTTGCCGGCACATGGAGGGGAGAGGTCGATGAGCCTGCTACTTAATTGACTCAGGCCACGGCATCTTTGTGCAGCATGCTATCCGGAGAGAAATCCTCTGCAATTTCAGTATTTTGGGACTTAATGAGATTGCCAATGTGGGAAACAGCATATTTTCATTGTATGTGCCCAAATGTACTACTACTAGAACTAAATTAAATCCGTGCCAAATCATGTCAAATTAATTTCAAAGGAACACTGCAAAAAGCCATACACCTATATATACTGAAGACAATAGGAATGTAAGTTTTCATATAAGTTACGCAATAGGTCGAAGATACGTTTGTTGTGTAACCAGGTGAAAACGAGACAAGGAACGTTTGCAGATGACCTGGATCACCAACAACCATGCATGCTGGGCCTATAAACAAACCAATTGTTTACTGCATTCCTGTTAAACCTTAACAGTCTGGCCACACTCATCCACAAAAAGCACACGGACACCTGTCTTGTTCCCAAAATCAGTTATGTTACAAACACGGCCTACAGAGTTGCATTTCATACAGTGATGTTAGGTCATAGTAATAATAAAAAATAATCCCTGTATGGGGGCAGCACATTACCATGTACCCAGTCACATGATGAGTGACGCCACAGAAGTAGCAGGGAAGGGGGGCCAGGGTCAAAGGTCATGCTACGATCCCCTCCACCCAGCACCCTCATCTCTCCCACGACGAGAGCACATCTCATGATAATCGCGTTACAAGTGAAACCTGTGTATACACGTGAACCCACCCACAACACCCATCCACTCTCACATGCACAAGTTGGCGCAGTTTGGCAAATAAACAGCTAACACCTTGTATGTGTTTTTAAATATTTTTCTTTTTTCAAAGTATAGCAAAAATGGATGGGATTGGGGTTTGTCTTTTTGATGGACAATCGCTTACATCATGTCCCACCGTCTCACCACTTGTCTCCTAACCCACTCGCATCCCAACCTACTTCGTCTTTCAAATGACACGTCACTTAAGACTGCAAAATGGCGACAATGAAACGCTTGGGAAGACAACTAAAATAACTCGTTATATATAAATGTCTACTTTTCTAAAGACTATATTTCTATGCGTTCTCCCTATCCCGCACTACACACCCCCATCTTTACCTTTTTCCATTAGCCTCTGCTCTTTCACCGAAGTCTCACACTTCCATTCCATGCCAGGTAAGAGCTGCAGGAAGTGTTACAAGGTTACTCGCGATAGTTTAGGACACAGGAATCAAACCGTCTGCAATCGCGGCAGCAAGGACACATGAAAATGCTCACAGCTGACAATGCGTGTGTCTCCGAAGCTCCACTTGGCACTGGTAAAGGAAGTATTATTGTCCCTTAATTTTTGTTCTTCAGACATTCAGTGTTGCCAAATCCTTGATAAGGAACCTTTTATGGTCCTCTAAACCAAAGCAAAAAAACCCCTAATGAAACGAGAAAAGTCTAGATTGTTATAACTTTTCTGTTTATTGGGTGTCAGTAATGAGGTTTTGTTTGACAGTGAGGTTGGCTGGTCACATTTACAATGTATTGATATAAAGGGCTATGTCTAATAAGTGATGGTGTTCAGAGCAGGCGGTATTATGCTAAGCATCGGGATAAAGAACTGGGGGATAAAATGTACAAAATTAAACCAGATTTTAGAAAACGTATAAATCGTCATCCACACGTTATTTTGTTCAAAAAGAATCTATAAAAAGCTATGATTTGGCAACACTGTTGAATATACACATCATTTTGATCACGCGGCATTCACAATTGTTGATACAGCATTTTTGTATATTAAATTACCAAATTGCGATATGTGAAGTGGCCAGGTTGTGAACACACGTCAAAGTTTGACAATACAAAACAAACAGTCCACAGTAAATCGTGGGATTCTATAATAAACCATATTGTCACCAAAAAACCCTTTTAAGGTGAAACATCTTTGCATTGTACCTTTGTTTTACACGACTGGTGTGATGACACGTTTAGTTTGAGAGCTGCATGTTGCACAGCAAGTGAAGCGGAATTCAAGTTGTGCCCAGTGTACTAAAGGAATCCTCACATGAACCAAGCAGTGCGCACAATGTTTCAACCGACACTGTTGGTCCATGCAATATAACACACGTTGTCTCCTGACAAAGTTTACATCCAATTAAATAGTGGTGTCAACAACTGAATTCACCCCTTTTTTTATTATTTTGGGATCAACTCACAAATTTTGATTCAGGACAATGTTAACGAAAATAAGTAGAAATAACCACAATGTTTGTATTTCATTTGGTCTAAAAAACATATATAATATTCATCTAGCAAATCAACCCCTAAGTGATGATGTGTTAAATTGTTGGTACGATTTCATTAGAGAATCTATGACCTCACGTGCCTTTACATGCCCAGTGTGCAGCTTCAAGTGCTCGGGATGGACATGTTTTAAAAATACAAGTCTATCCTTGTCGAAGCGTTTCTTCACAAAGTCAATTCACAATGTCATAAAATATATCAGTCATAAAGTAAGAACGATATGCGCATTGACGTTCAGGAAAACTAGGCGTTGGATGGAGACAACCAGAGACAATGACCGAGTTGAAAATACAGAACCGACTGCATTATACACATGTGTACAGGTGGTACAGCTCCTGAGTAACGTCCATTGCCCAACTCACATCAGCATGTAGGTGCACGCACATTATGCCAAGTGTGTGCATGGGGCTGAGGTTCTGTACAGTGTAATATTTAAGATCCTCTAAATAATTTGTATTCAAAATGTATTCTATAAAGGGGCCCAATACACATTGCAAAATAATATTTACGAATTACAATTTCTAAACAGTTGAAGATCTCCCAGTTTAGTAAACTTGCATAACAAGATGTGAGAAAATGTACTGTAACGACTGTATTGTTATCACAGAGAACTGGTACCCGAATTCATGATGGGCTAAGGGAGTCCAAGCAGATATAATTGGTTTGCAGAAGTTTCCAAGCAGGCAATTTATGCGCAACTCACAATTTAAATTGGGCACCATTTCACCGTGAGAAATGTACAGATGGTTTAAACGACCGCAGGTTTACTTGTCAGTAAATAGCCGATCCGAGGCCACAGCAACCCTGCAGGAGATCCACCAGTTAGGCTGTTAGAGACCAGTAATCAAATTATTCTGCCACCTGCAATATTTTATGGCGTGTTTTTAGACGTCCGCGTAAACAGCTGCACCAGTGTACATACCGATGTATGTGCGTTGACGCAAAATGCAACATGACAAGCACATACCGGACGTGTGTTTTTGACTTTTGGAATAATCCGAAAATGAGGCCCCTACATCTGACACCACAGGAAATGAACCGGACTTTCACGACAGCGCGTTTACATTGTTCTTGTTGGCATTTCTAATGGCGCAATTGCTTAAATTAAAATTGTCGACATGAAATTAACGTTTTAATGTTAGGCGTTTACATGGAACAGTAAATGTTTTATTGGCATTTACAGAGAACTTTCATCAAAACATAAAGTGTAGTATCTTTTGTGGTATTTTTTTTTATTAAGGCTAATGTGTGGTTATGGTGTTCAACAAGTTGCACTTCGCCACAGACCACTGTCTCCTTTGTGCACATTATGTAAAAATACATGCAACGTGGACGGCTCAGGTGTCATTATCATTATTATAATCCCAGACAGGGTCCCAGGGGCCAGAGCCTATGCCAGCAGACATAGGGCGTAAAGCGGCGCTATACCTATAAGTTGACGCTATTACATAGCAGAGCACGTTTTGGGGAAATTTACTCAGCAGGTCAATTAACCTAGGCTGATATCAGCATGTCTTTGGACAGTGAGAAGAAACCGGATTACCCGACGAAAAACCATATGGACATGGGAAGAACATGCAAACTCCACACAGAAAGGCACCCAAGCCAAGAATCGAATCTGGGATCTTCTTGCTGAGGTGAAAGCGCTAGCCACTGTGCACCACTGCACCGCCCACGGCTCAGTTTTAGCGGTCTTTTTTTTTCTTATTCAGCTTCCAATTGTCTGGGGAGTCCACAAAGCAATATTGTTGCTTTCACCCTCATTTGGAATAACAGAAATCGCTGGTCATGGGGTGTTGGATAATAATTTCAGAACTGGCGCATTTCAATAAGCGCAGAAAGAGGTCATTTTTCGGGTAACAATTCTGAGCAGCGGTATGACAGACTTAATATGCACGCTCACACTCTACGCATGGCTCCAGTGACCCGCAAGCACCCTACTGCTCGTCTCTCGAGTTGATTCGTAGGCCACGACTGCAAAAATGCTCCCACAGTTGTTGAATCGCCTTCCACAAACCGCTACTTGCACGTCTGTACTAATGGAAGTACGAAGGGAGGTAGAGGTCCGAGGTTGCATGCTCATGCTTTCCCAGTAAATCCATTTCCCGAGTTGAAAAATACGGGCATTGTCTTCATATGGGGGTCTTTCTGGTAAGGCAGTGGCAAACGTGCATCAATTATGATTGTTTTTTTTTTAATTTTTTGGCAACCAACAGGGCACATGCTTTTTGGAACTTCAACTCCTCAGATTATTTGAATAAACCGATGACAAATTTACATACTGTAAACCACTAAGTGCTCGATTTCTACTCAGATACTATCCGTAATCAACACAAAAGATGACAATGGATAAAATGAAGCTTTGGGTGGCCATTCACTGCTGTTGCTATGAGATATATGCAAGAGTAATGATTGCAGTTGTTTCTCGGATTTGTAAACACACAACAAGATTCATTAAGTCGTTAACATCTGCAGCTTCAATATATGAAATATGATCACGTCATACACCTGAAGTACAATATGGTTTTAAATATTAGATTTAAGTACCCGGATCATGTACCCAAATCGCATGGATGTAGGTTTACAAATTAGTTTCTTTACAAACTGAAATAAGCCCTATGCATTACACACGACTCGTATGACGGACGTGTGCGTATTTTGCTCCATGAGTTTTTTTTCCGCCTAAGTTAGGAAAGCCCAGCAAACAATAAGAACAGTATTTAAGCTGAAACAAAAAAAAAACATCCAATTAAAACGCTAAAGATATTTAGGACACTCGCCATCATGCTCGACAGACTCCAAGTTGGTACGTATGTCCACAAAGTAAGCCTAGATTTCTATTATCGCCTGCTCATGCCAACAAGCGGTATGTAGGGTGATTTGTCTACAGTGCTGTCCCCCACCCGGAACCGGTGTACATTAACTGCAATTTCACAATGCTACCCACGTGAAAAAATAATTCTCGTATCAGTTACATTTCCACAGGAGCTGCACCAACCGCAATTACTTTTAAAGCTTGACAAGTCAGTGTTTAATGGTCACACGATAAAATAAAAAAGCACCAACACCAAATTAAATCCTTTAATCATTCCCCAGTTAACACAGTGATACACAGATATGTTTGTTCGCTCTCTGCATATTGTGGTACCACATTGCAAATGGATTAACAAAAAACTGTGGCAGCTTATTCAATGAAAGGACGCCGTCGATCATCATTTGGGGTGTATATATATATACACACACACCGTCAACAGCTATGCTCGGTAGCGGTCAGCCCACACGTTCGTGGGCATTGCTACCACTATTTTTGTTGCGCTCTAACACCATCAACCCTTACTGCAAGAAGAAAAAAAGAATTATTATCTAACCAAGCAACAAAGTCTTAATGCCACTTAAATCTTTAGTTTCCCAACCACCACATCCCCGATTATAGGTATCTAAAAAAAAGTCAAGACTATCAAAAAGTTTTGAGAATAAGACCCTAGTACCCACAGACGCATCAAAAGTTGCAGATATCCATTGTGAGGCTTATTTCCAAACCCTCCCAAATTGTAAATTATATAAAACTACTTATCAATACACGCGTGACTGCTTAAAAACTACTTGAGTCTTGAGCTGTGCATAATATATTTTAGAAAATATATATAATCTCGTTCTCAAAACTTTTTGACCGACCTCACAAATACATGTCACTAACATCAATGTATGTTAACACAGGCCACACATCTCCAGTTCACTGGTCTGAAAAACAGCCTCGCACAATTGGTCATTGGGAGAATTCCAATAATTATGTTAAACGTACTGCATTGGCGTTAGTCAACAAGCAGCTCACCACCTTCGTCATCTGCAGTTGCCAAAAAAAATCTATACACAGAATTCTTCAGAATATAAGCCTCTTCCCCATTTGTTTTTAAGCACAAGGTGGGGATGCACTTGATAATCTGCTAGGTGTGTGCACGTGGCCACATTTGTACAACTGTACTGACGATCTTGGGATGACTATCACTTTCTGAAGCATCTCACGAGCTGTCGAATACAGTACTGGGCGAACACCTTTGGCAACTGCTCTGATGGAGGATTGTTGCCCGTAATGTAAGTAAGCTCCATATTGTTTCCTGTCTCAAAGCAGGGTTACTGTCAAAGGCTGTGAGCTTTTCTGGGTTGTGACGAGTGATAATGGAAACAGTGCATCGCGCGTTTCCCATAAACTACATCAGCTGCTCCCTCACCAAGCACTGGCCCCAGTCCCAAAATCAGGACCCGTGAGGTGTCCTCTACATCCCAGTGGTAAATTCCACCCTCCCCCCCCGCCCCAGTCCGTCAAATGTTTTGGGTAAAGTCTTGGACGCTGCGTGGAATTCGATGGTTGAACGACTTTTATCAAGTCCTATTGATGTACACTTCGGTGAATCATTTCTAATTCCTGCCTGAAATAACACAATAAGCACAGTTGACTCAATAACGCACAGCAATCGGAGAAACGTGGTCCTGTATGAATAACGATTCTATAGGAATAATGCCCCTTTCATTGCGCAGGAAAGCCTCGCAGTGTCTGTCACAAAGGTCCCGAATTGGGACATTTGGCCAATTCCGTACACGGGTTAGTTTGGCATGAGAGGAAACTACAGTGACCTGGAGAAAACTCTGCATTAGGGGATAACACTCCAACAATTCCGCAGATATAATCAATCCACGGATCCAATATATTGATTGAATCAGCTGTGGACTTGAGCCAACTGCCATATAGCAATCTCCTAGTCACCTCAAAGCCTGACTATCTTAATCTTTAGAGAAGGCATCTTCTGGGAGGAGAGTGTGTCACCATCAGGAGATTCTATACATTTGGCCTTCTTTGTCTGGTCAGGAGTAATGTCTTTGGTGCTTTAAACAACTTCCACTGACGCAACAGTAAGGAAAAAAAACATTTCTTAATGCAAAATTGTAATATAAATATGAACCGATGGTAGTATAAGGCTGCAGTGAAGAATGGCAAACCGGATCACACTGGAGGATACACGGGGCACCAATGAACAGGAAAGTTCATGCAGTTACACCGCTCGCCAGAAGATGGCGTTACGAACAGCAGCCTCAAGATAAACCCAGGCAGTCCTTGGGACATAAAACTCATCAAGACCAAGAAGAATTATCGATATAATCTACAGGTGAATTTTTTTAAAGTTTCACGTTACTTTACCAATATCAGCAACATACGCGGCCTTCATGTATAACAATCGAGTAGCTGCAGCCACACCTATGAACATAGAGTATTTGTGCATTACCCACACCTCGTTGCCTAAAAATACTTAGTCGGTGTGTATCGACAATTGATGTGATAGTGCAATCTTGGTTTCAGAGGTCAGCTGTTCAACCATCGACACCAGCCCCAACAGCAGCATTCGTGCTGAGCGGACAATGGGAATGTTGGCCTAAAAATCAGCCCACGATATGTCGTGGAGAGAGAGCTGTACAAGGCATATCTTGGACTATCCAGCATGAATTCTTAGCGTTGTTGTTGTGAAAAGTGCAATTTGAGGAATAGAGTCTCAAGATTTGCGGGCGGGGGGATGGTGTTCGGCATTGCAGTTGCAGTGAAAATGCTGAGGCGAAGAATGCTTTATGAAAAAGGGAGGAATCATCCCAAAAGAACTAACAATTTATTTTTCTAACAAACTTGCCGTTGTTGTCATCATTGCATTCTACAGCTGCTCTTAGTAAGGCAATTTTCAAAACATAAACAAACAGATGACAACCGTTAGAAAAAAATGCTTCTATGTACCCTCAAGTTGAGTTGGAGAAACTGTATTATAGCACAGCCATTTCACAATGCAAAGCTCATGATTCGAATATTGTTATGTTTTATGAACTTGACCACCACGTAAACTGATGCCATCTGCTGGCTCAGCATCAGCGGACACTGACATTCCATAAACAAAGAACAAACACAAATGCATTTTGGTCGTTCCATTCTCAAGGACTGTAACCTTCCACTGCATCAATGAGAAATACAGAGTCCTCAATGCGATATTCTCCCCACATGCCCTATGTGATAAGCCACTAGTCACTCAGGCTTTTTCTCCGCTTGCAAATCCTTAAATACCCAGCCTTTTTTCACTCATTCGTCACGACATCAGCATCTGTAATAATGACGTTGAAGCCACAGCTGATACTGCAGGTAACACCTCATTTAAAACACGGCACAACCTTCCTTTGTGTTTCTGTTATTGTGTAAGCTATGCCTACACTAGGTCAAACGCAAAACGCATTTTCAGTCACAATTACCCCCCCAACACAAACATGACTAGTCCAGTGTTTTCTTGCTTCAAAAAAATCTGACAAGCTAATAGAAAAAAAAATTCATACTTGTGTATAGGTGCAGACATAGAATGGAGTTCTGATTACAACTGCTCCTACCCATAATACTCTATGGCAGCACACGATGGGTTTGCATGCCATTACATTGCATCATACAAGTGTGTACAATGTTTTAAAATAATCTTGACAAATATTTTCAATAACTTTAAGGGATTCCTTCTATATAAGCCATTAACATAGGTCTGCTGAGCAAACACCTCCCAGTACTTTCGCTTATCATTTACTGTTGCCACCTCAATCGAGTGCGCTGAACTGCAGAAAATCTTACACGAGTGCTTATTAAATTTAAACTAACAGTGAGTTGTGTTTTGCCATCTGCAAATATCTACACGCAGCACAAAGCTGAACTATGCATATGATATTAAGGGATATTTCATACTCCACAGCTAAGAGAGAAAAAGTACATTTAGTATTGAAAACAAATATCCTTTTTGTCTTTTGCCAAACAAATCAAAACAGTCACTTAGTAAATCGTAAACAATAGAAATTGGCAATGTGTGTGAATTATGATTATAGGTTGACTTACTAAAACATGTAATACAAGCACGCCAATGAATCCCAACTGCGTGGTGGCCAATGCCGGAGATGCATAAACTGAGTGGGCTATGGGCCAAGCGCAGCGATCTGCTAGAATAGAAACCCGCAGGCTGTCCTATAATATAACACCCATGTGTCAGGCTTAGCGGTAATCTCCTGCACATTCTTATTTTCTCACATTTACTACAAGAAAATAAAAACCTGGTATTTCACGCAAGGTCTCTTTAGAAAAAAAATTAAAACTTAAGGCTTTCCTGGAGGGCAAAAAAACCCCACAACATTCTCTTGAACACAAGTGGGGTGGCAGTAGAGTCACTAGGCAAGGGAGTCATGCAGTCATATGATGAGCAAATGAAATCGTGAACTCCATTATATGAATACACTATGTACAATTTTGAACTTGGATACCAATTACTCAGAGTGCATTAAGTCAAGTAACAGACTAAATATCGTAGAAGGTAAGTCATATTTACTGCATTTCCTTTTGAGTGTCATTGCTCCTTAAAGGTCTGATCGAGAAATATAACATGACGTAATGAAGGGTGGCACAGTCGTGTGGTAAGTAGCGCTGCCACCTTACAGCAAGAAGGGCCTACATGTTGTCCTTGTGTACATGATGCTTTTTTGTCTGCTACTTCAGGTTCCTCCCACAGTCCAAAGACATTTTGCCTAGGTTAATTGGCCATCTGACAAAAATTCCCCCAGTGCCTTGTGATGGACTGGTGTCCCATCCTGGGTATCTGAGTGGTTTACTGCTGCTGGTCGTTGTGGAAAACGTGTGCTAAAGATAGGTGCAGAAACGAACTGGGGTTGATTTAACGAATCGAATTGTGTGCCATCACAACCGTCGACCCCACCTCCCCGCTTCACTCGCGTAAGGGAACAATCCACGATATGGTCATCCTCCGCGGCATCGTATACTTAACACACTCAGCGATTGTAGTAGCAGCATAAATCCCAACAAAAACCCTTAAAAAACACAACCACTGAATTATAAATAAGCATAACGAAACTTATGATGAAAAAGTATATTTGCAGTTTTGTTTGTTCATGTTTCTTAAAATCTTATATGCGTAGAGGGAACAAGGGCACACTTTTGAAAATGTAATGAGTAGTTTTTATCTTAGGAGTCATTTTGTAGGGGAAAACAAATAAATGCCTAACAGGAAATGTTACTAATATGTAGTATTATTAACGATGTCAATAACTACACGCTACCCTTCGTCGCACTGTACCCAATCAATCATCCTGCTGATACCGTGTCTACTAAACGTGACTGGCCAAACGATACACACTGAGCCAATCACAACAAGGCTCATTTAACACTGGTCACTCCTCCCCTCCACCTACACACTCGTACCTACATGGGGTAAGGGTACCACTTATTACTGGGAGGTTCTATGACATTAATATAATTTTATAACATTTTTTGCAACTTTGCAGTGGGACTTTTGTTAGTAGATTACATTTTCACACTGACAGAAACATTATTCTGTATCTATGGCAACGATGTATTAGGTCATTAATAAATTCCACACACCTTGCCTCTCTCGCTCATCAAAGCCCCCCCCACCCCTTTACCCATGCAAAATGCTAAAAATGTAAAAAATAAAAATTATCTTTCATAGTTTTTTCATGTAAAGCACCATCACAGAGAACAATAACTCAAGTAACATAAAAAACACTAATAAAT
The DNA here is from genome assembly GCA_036362905.1 of Mordacia mordax. Classification (NCBI taxonomy): domain Eukaryota; kingdom Metazoa; phylum Chordata; class Hyperoartia; order Petromyzontiformes; family Petromyzontidae; genus Mordacia; species Mordacia mordax. Next base: position 13,722,027 of record JAZEWT010000019.1, on the reverse strand, counting down.
AAAGACTCATAAATAATTAATAATTTATAAGTGTTCTGCCTTCCACCAAAAAACAGCTAAACGTTTTTAACTTAAGCATTTTCATTTTGTACATAGTTATACGTGTGTGTGTATACAAAATGTGTGCACTGATAATGCATTGCGTCTCCCCCGGTGGTTTGTTCTAAACTGTCCCCCTCATCATTTTTAACACTTGTGTCTTCATAGAAATAGCTTTTTGTAAAATAACGATGACATCAAATGCCACCCCCCCCCCTTCTACTGGGTGGATATATTTGTGAGGATTTTTTTACTTTTTGCATCTCTTCACAGACCAATCACACCTGCGTGTGGCCCCCTCGCGTCTTCCAATGCGCGCTAGCATGCGTGCGTGCGTGCGTAGAAGTGTACCGCGCTGTGACAAGAGCAACCATGTGTATGAATATACATGTCTCTGTCCGTGTATCCGTGTGGGGAGCGGTGGTGCAGCGGTTAGTGTGCTGCGATACAAACCCGGCAACCAGAGTTCGGTTCCCGCTCAAGGCCGCCAAAAACCAGCGACGAACATCTGCACCAATCCCGAGCCTTGCCTGCCTCGAATGAGTACCTGCGCGGTGTGTAAACATCACCACTGGAGAGACAAAGGCAGCTGGGCTTGGTGCTGACAACCCACCCTTTCATGTGCCTTTCCAGCCCTTCAAAAGCGCTTGCTGACAGCATTTGCCTCAAAAGTCTTTTCGGGCAATACAGGAATCTCTGTCTTGAGCCCATGAGCGTGTGCGTGCATATGTACAAGTGTTTTCACGCATGCGTGCGGGAGTACGTTCGCGCATATGCTCGCGTGTGACCACACCAAGCATACCTGTGAGCATGTTTGTATGCACGTACATAGGTGTCCCAACTGTAAGCGTACGCGCTGTGGTCATTCTTGCGTGAGTATACCTATGCGTGACTAAGGCCACTCGAACGTGCGGGCAGTGGCAGGCACGTACACCATAGTGGCGAGCGCCTGTTTGTCCGCGTGCACGAGCTACTGCACGGGTGTAGCCGAGCGTGCTTCTGCGAGTGTGTGGAGTCACGTGTGGGGGTGTGCATACTCAGGTATGTCACAGGGAAACCAGCGTAGTTGGACAGGTGGCCGTTGGCGAGCGCGAGTCTTGAACAAGAGCCAGGAGCGTCCGTAGCCTCTCCAGTGATGCGCGGCTCTGATCCTCCTTGGCGACAAGTTCACCGCGGGTCTCCACACTTTTCTACGCACGAGGAGTGGGGAGAGAAGCGTGGGTGTTTATGGCCCAAGCACAGTTTGTTACACGGGCGATCTCATGAAAAGACGGCGCAGAAACAAAATGACAGGATACATCATCACCTGTAAAATGTACCATAGCCGTAGATCATATGCAAAATGGGAAATATAATAGTTAAGAGCTATGGAAAATGTATTGGGAATTATTACTTGAGTATTTGTATACTAAAGCCATGTGAGACGTTTGTCATGTTATGATGACAAAATAATATTCAAAATTTTTTAACTTAAATAAGTAACAATGGGGCTTTTGGAAAGGCAACAAAACGGGCAATGATGTTGTAACAAGGGCTTTTCTGGGCTAAGTGTTTTTATAAGCGACAAGTGTTTCAGCATCGGCATATATTTAGAGTGGTGTGTTTTGAGGATTACAGGATTTTGAAGAGAGAACGATTCTAAAACTATCATGAATTCATTTGACGAGAAAAGAAAGCAGAAATGAGAGATTGGATTGGAAGGAGATAAACATGAAAGAACGCTATTAACGAATCTAAATGCTGAATAGTAAACATGACAGGCGACGAAAACAAACAGCACGAGGAGACAAAATAATTGAAACACATTGAAACATTAAGTTATGCAACATTAATACATTCATATTTTTGACAGCCAAGATGTGTTGATTCTCTTAGAGCTACATCTAAGGTATGCGTCTCAACTCACACATGATTATACCTCAAATAGCTCAGCTATTAAACTATGCTAGTGGTTTGAATACAGTTTTTGAATGCAACAGACGATTAGCCAATTGCCAATACACATGTATTGACTACATTTCAATGCGCAGGTTCAATTTGCACTTCAAGGCCATTTGCGATAAGATAAAAGCACTTGACAATGATTGTTATGCTTATTACACGGATGTGTGAATGCACAGGGAGTAGGATGGCATAGGGAGTAGGATGGCACACGTACACACACGCAGTAGGAGTAGTAGTGTGGCCATCAGTGGGCCGTGCTACGAACCTAGGTGACCCAAGTTCGATTCCCGCTCATGGACAACAGTGACTAAAATTAGTACACGTGAAGCAGTGCATCACTGATAGAGAGCCAAAGACGGCCGAGCGTGGTGCTGGCCATCCACTACCTCGTGTGCCATGCTGGCCTTGCTTTACGGTTTCTAACAGCAAATGACCCTAATAATAATGATACAATTTGGAAAGCGCGCAAATTCGACACCTAGTCGTAGACGAGACACGGATACGGAGGCGTAGCGAGGAAACATCAGAGAGGTGGGGAGGGGGAAGGCAGCCATGTTGCCAGCTAGCATCAATATTTTCCAGACCCTGAGTGAAATAGATGGTGTCACTGCTGTGCGCTTGGATGATGGTGCGCTGTTGACCTGTGCCTAAGGAATATTTCTTCCTTCCTTTACTTGTTTTAACAATTGTTATTTTCTATTTGACATGCTTAAATGATTGATAGTCATTAGTTTACTGAATCGATCGCATTTTGATTAATTTGTTGACATGCCGTTCTCTCCACAACTCTGCGCAGTGCTGTAACCCTCGTGTGAAAGGCGCTTTAGATATGTAATTATGATTATAATGATGTTATTGGCCAATTAATTAAGCTTTTTGTGACAGGAAACCAGAGACGCCATAATAAAACCACGCAGAACATGCGGAGAACAGACCAACTCCACAAATACAAAAAGGTGCCTTAGGTGGGAATCAAACCTCGTCGGGACGAAATTTCTTTCTGTGATGTTACCAATGCACCACCCTGTGCCCTAGTCAGTCAAGGATCTGTGTGTGCGCTATGGGTTGGGGAGAGCTTGCTGGAACGCGTACCGTGATGAGCATCCCCACGGTGGAAACGCGTCCCTCTGTCGCCTCACACTGGCACCGCAGCTCGGCCGAACGCTTGAGCAGGCGGCGGCGTTCCTCTTCTTTAGCTACGCCGGGGGAACGTGGACAGCAGCGGCACAAGCACGTACACACACGTGTATGGACACCCGCCGGCAACGGCGTTTGTGCATGCACTCCGACGTGGCTGCTGAGAGACCAAAGTTATGAGGCGCAGTGAGGAAGTGTAAATGTGGAATTTTACGTGCAGTGATCGGAGTGCTGTGGCGGTGAGGTGCCGGGAGCTCACTGGTTTTCTGCGCGATGTACGCGTGCACCACCGCCAGGGTCTCCGGCCACAGCATTGCATCGTCCTTCTTAAAGCCCTGCAGTGCAGTGCGCGTATGCACCCACATAGAGCACAGACGGTGGCGAGTCACCCACGTGCATTCGCGTTACGAATGAAAACACAAACCTCTTGAATCAGGCGTGCATCACGTACGTGAACCTGTGAATGGTTACATTTCATGATTTACTCTCTTATTTCTTCAACCAAATTCAAATTCTCATAAGAAAAAGGCGTGCAAGACTGGAAACAAATGTTTACCAACACAGGTGTGCCCACATATAGAGGTTTAGCAGGATTCCCATCATGACCTGCAAACATGCGATGTGTGATGTGACAATCACAATGCCATAATATGCCCGCATGTTGAGCTCAACTCTGCCGAACTGGAATACAAAAGTGTGCCACCACACTTGGGTCGCAATGGACTTTGAAATGCTGACTCCAAGTCATGAGGCTCAATGGCAGGTGTGTCAGCCTATAGGTCCACGCAGCTGTCTTAAACCCTGTCGTAGGGGTAGAGTTCAAGAGACTCAAAGAAAATGACCCACAGATCGCCCCCTTCCCTCGCCACGTGCCTGCTGCTGGCATTCTTGACAAAACCAGACACCACGTGGCGTAGACTTGAGGGGCGGCTCTAGGCACTCGAGGTGATAGAGGCCAGAGCAAGCGTCGCAGGTAAGGAGCAGCCCGCTCCGCTTGCACACGCAGCAGCACTCCTCCGCCTCTGCCTACACAACGAAGAAAGAGATCCCCGGCTTAGCCTTCTAACAGACTGCTGGCCTTTGGCGCACACGTGCAGGTATACCTTCGTACAAAGATCTTCGGTATATTTTTAATAGAATGTAGGGGCAAGTGTGGTTAGCAGGCACCCATAAAGGCCAGCAAAGCACCATGGGATGGGTGGCCAGCACCACGGCCAGCTTCCATTGTCTACTTAGTTTCAATATGCACACACTGTACCAGGTACTGATTTGAGGCAGTCGACCTACGAGAGGCACAGAACTGGTTCAGAAAATCGACACTGGCAGTAGCCGTAAGAAGGAATGGAGCTCGGTCGCTACATTCGTACTTAAACGTGCCAACCACTACACGACCACTCCCCATGTATACCCACATGCAGATGTACCTGCACATATGTGCACACGCATGTATTCCAAGAGTACACACATTGTACGTTCGGAGACAAAGGAACACACACATTGCATGCAATGTTCACCACTGTGTGCATGAGCATGCAGATATCCTGCAAACTAAACAATTACTACACACATGGCACAGAAACATGGCCTAGTATCACTATGCACTGTTAGCATTCTAGGACACGTATACAAATTCACATTTGAAATAATTTTGTCACAACTGGATGACAGCCTGGCAAGAAACTCAGTTCAGCTGTAACAGCACATTTGTGTGCATATGTGTGTGTGTTCTACACATTGCCATGTATCAAGCGAAGGATGGGGGATGCATAAAAAGTGGATTGCTCGTACGCGTTGAACTGCAGGTATATTATGAATATAACTCACCCTCCACGTAGGGTCATCGGGAACTGTAACACAACACAAACAAAAGTGCAAGCGCACCGATGTTAGTTAATTGGCTCGCATATCCCCCTTTTCATCACAACCATGTTTGCGACATTTCTAGAATTTTCAAAAAATATTGCATTACATATTTATGTGATTAAAATGTCTGACAATGAAGGCAATGTAAGGCTTTCTTTAACCCTGAACATTTAGCAGTTACCAAATTTCGTGCCGGCTGACTGCCCCTACCGCACTACAGTCTCCTCATACGTCTGTATCAGTTTCATTCACGACCAGGCATGGCATTTGCATGCGTTAAAAACTGTATTATTATTATTTACTTTGTGATGTAAATTGCACGCAAAATCAATAATAACTTGCTGCATGGTAATACGATGACCGAGCATAATGGTTATCATATTAATCTGCTTATTCGTGCAGCAAAGTTGAACAGTGGTAACATCTGCTCTTCACAGAAGTGTCCTGTCCAAAACGGCTCGATTCCTGCCTCAGGCACCTTTCTGTGTTAAGTTTGTATGTGCTCTCTCTCTGTTTTGCATAGGTTGCCTTCAGTTTCCACCCATAACTAAAAAACACATGTTAACTTGCTAAAATAATTAATATATAGGATGTAGTGTCTAGAAAATATTGTTGCCGGCTAACCACGTGGTAGTCTTCTTCCTCCTCCACCTCTTTACGGTTCCTCGCGCATACGAATCATTCTCCTCTCTCTGAGAGCGAATACTGTGCACCGTGCTATAAGTGGTAGATTACGAGTGTTACCTCGTCTCCTCGTTGCATGGTGAGCAGAGCTGCTCAAATAACTGGCTGCTCCACGCTTGCACTGCAAACACATACACATGCTTTGTAATGCATAACTTACGTCACACAATGCATTCAACACCATTTACAGTTAAAAACACAACACTTAGGTATTTATGAGGGGGTGTACAATGTTTTGGATAGGGTGTATAGGTATGTGTGCATGAAAATGTTTCAACAGCCTTGGATAACAGTGTGCATACCAAGGTGTTTGTCAGGTTTTCTTATATGGGTACATACATGGTGTGTGTGTGTATACACTAGCATTCAGCTGGCGTGTTGGGTATAGATACATGTCATTGTTAATCTTGAGTAGTGTTATCGTTTTATTATCTGCATACATTTTTGTGGAAGCTACAAGGCCTGTCACTTCTAACGAAACTCCAGGCCTTCTCCATCACAGTGACATCCTGGCTTCTGTACGGTTGTGAAATGTGGATCCCTCCGAAAGAACATATGCGCTGAGTTGAAACTTTCAGGCTGAGGTGTCTGCGATCCATCCTGGGTTTAACCAGATTGGATTGTGTGAGGTGGTCACAGATATTTGAAGGATCTGGACATGTTCGCATGAGGGAGTTCCTCTGGCAGGCGAGGCTGTGTTGGCTGGGTCATGTTGTCTGCATGCCCAGCCACCGCATACACCAACTGCTTGCCTGGCTATTCAGAGGAATTTTTAAAAGTTCAGCACAGGCTGAGGAAGAGATGAGCTCATGTGGAATAGGAACATGTGGAGCTAATTTGACTTGCTGATAAGTGATATCAGCAGTGTCAAGATCGACCTTTGTGGAGCAGGTTCATGAAGGATGCTATTGGGCAGTCAGAGGCAGTCAGCAACAACAGAAAGTGGAAGTGATTGTCACTGCAACGAGGTGGGCACAGGCGGATAAAATTCAGTGAGTTGGCACAGTAGAGGTGGTGCCTCGGCTAGCCATCTCAGTCAGTCAGTGCGTGGTACCTGGTTTTTCGCTGTAACCTCCTGTCAGTGAGCCTTTAATACTGCACGTAATAGCTTCAAGGAGCACTTGGCCTGGCATGAGCGCCACGGTGAAGTCACCGCAACTCAGAGGTGAACTGTGGATGTTGTTGTCGTGTACGAGAATCCATACGGCGTGAGCACGTGTGCCCACCTCCGGCTCGTAGTAGGCGCCGCTGTACAGCGGGTTGGCCGTTGTTCGTCGCTTCCTTTCCTGTCGCCGACTCTGCAATTCTGACCGTGCACCGCACACACACACAGTGTTTTTGGTTTAAAAAAACAAAAATATTGGAGTTGTTTTACAGGGCATCGTTCAATAAGTCTGGAATGCCATGCCATCACAGCCAAGTCACCTCTTCACAATGAAACGTTATAAAAATATATAATTGAAAAAAAAAATTATCATTAGAGCCACCACACCATTGCATTTAAATTCACTTTATAGCAGAATATACACTGTGGTAATCTGTCATATCAATTTCAAGCAAATGAGTTACCTCACAAGAATAAATTAGAGTTCACAGCCCTTTGAGATTTGATCGGAAGAGCTGCTTTTTCTGGACAGCCGGCTTGAGCATGTTATTTATCTGCCCTTTGCAACATTTCATCTCCCACGTTGGTGGCATCGTCAGGCTTCTGACTGGATTAGCTAAAATAACTTCAGCGCTTTGCCAATTCACTATAGGGTGAAGGCACCTCCCCACTTCGTATTAGTTATTGTAGTTGTATAACCATATTTGACCATGCTGGGCAATGTAGGTTAGTGAAGGAAAGGCCTTGGACTAGCTTGCATACCATGTACCGCTTGTGTTAGCCATGACTAGAGGACAGAACGCAGGTTGCTAAATATGCACAGTGGTGTAAAACACCATTGTAAAAGGCATAAAGACAGCATTTTGTACAAAGCCCAAAAAGTTATACTGAGAATTACATCATAAGAATGTACTCGTGCAATTTTCATGGTTAGACGTATGAGCATTGCTCTGTATTCGCTGTTCTTTTGGGACAGCACTCAATACAGCTATCCCACAACAGCTACATAAAGCAACTTTCAAGGTAAACTTCCACATGTATACCGCGGGGCTGGCAGCGCATTCATTGTGATGAGAGCACCAGTTAAATCGTTGAGACCCCAGGTGTGTGATCAGTGCGTAACCCCGAGGTGCTGGCTAGCAGTACGCACATGGGCATTCCAAGCAAGTGCTGCAAGTATAATAGCTCATGTACATGTGTGCCTGGGCATGCATCTGTGCTTTCTGAAAGCCCTTACCTTCGACGTGCTCAGGCGTGGCCAAACCCAGAGCCACCATGAAGGCAACTTTCTGCACATTAACAAAGCCGATTACAAACCAAGCATTAAAATATATTGCCACATGTTCACGGACATATGAATGTGGAACATACATATACCATCAATATATATACATGACACAATATGCACAAGGTATGCATATATACATGTATGTTTACTGGAAATGCGCAAGGAATAAGGTATGTACATACATGGACAGCATGTTAGTATGTATACATTAGGCATAAGGTACGTGTACATATTCATCTATGTAATGTGTAGCAGGTATACGTACAATAATAATAAAAAGTGTAAAGAATACAACTTGCACGCCGAGATATAGAATTTGCCAACAACTTGGACATACGGCAAGTTATGCAAAACAGGTCAAAGTGTGAAAGAACAGAGCCAAGTACAGATTGGAATTTTGGAATTCCCCTTTGGCCGGGTGACATGGTGAAGAGTAAGCATCACTACATCTTCCTCATGCCAAATCCCCTATTCGTTCTGCCACTTGCAGAATGCTGCATCTGCACATGCCCTTAACTCAGTGGTTTGCTAAAAGGATGTACATGTACATAAAACGTAGGGCAGTTTCAAACTTAAACTTCAGTTGTAATATAGAATTTATCTATTATAATAAGTCTATGGTGTATAAGACTTTTTTTCTTTACCTCGGCGCTGTCTGACATCCTGGAGCGTGCGAGATTGACCATGCCATGTGGTGGTGACCGGCCATGACTGCTCATGCTGTGATGGGGTGATGGACCGTGATTGCTGGTGCCATCGACCCGCGCTCTTCCTGGCGCTACCTGCATTCTTGTTGGCATGGGCTGCAGGCATTCGTGCACAGACATTTGCAACAAAATAATTTTAAACAGAATAAGGAACAATAACACCCCCCGTCCCCCCCAAGGATCATAACCTTGTCATGGAGGAGCGGGTTTGTGCGTTCCAATGAACCCGATCTATGTCACCAGAAGTTGAGTATACCTGGTAGGGTCTCCCTTGGTGAAGAGGTCTGGTGGGAGGTTCTAGACAAATAGCAATCTGAAGATGACCTAACTGGAGGAGGTTAGTGCCAGGAATGGCGTCCAGCCATAACATTTACTCTAATACTTCCACGAGTTTTGGCCAACCGGCCGACCCGGGTCAACCTGGACAGTGGCCGTTTAGACTGGCACCATAAGGGATGAAAACAAGGATCTTCTTTTTTGTTGCATAGGCTGGTATCATTCCTGGGTTGAGAGCAAAGGATGCCTGGCTGCTGTAATCTCCCCCAACACTGATGTTGAGCATATGGTACTAGATTTTCAATTTCATCAAGATCTGTGTTGATCACGGCCAATGTTTGATACTGGTTGCTGGGATGCATAGGGCTCCAGTGACAGCTCTTAGTTTGTGTGCATTTTATAATGCCAGCACACTCATTCACATAATAATTAATTCGCAAATGCAGACATGCCTCACATTTCCTTCACAATGTTTCAATTCAAAAGTAAACCAAATAAAATACTGTACTAGTTAGAACCACCAGTTATTTCTGTAATTCTATCCAATGTAACCTCTCCTGACCTCTCATAACAAGTCATCATAGGTGATAGAATGTGCCTCTTCCTCTATCGGCTCACCCTATCACTTAAATTCCAGATGGTATCACCCAACCTCAATGCATTCCAAAGAATCTTTCACTCTTGTTGAGGTGCTTTATGTTCTCTACCCCTACTTATGCCAAAGACCCCTTCAAATGCCCTTTTAGGAATACTCTGGCAATGTCCCTGATACACATATTCTCATTTTGCTTACTGTAAACGACACTGTATGTAATAAAAAAAAATATGCTATCGAAAACCATTTTCATACAGTCAAATTTGATTTTAAAGAAGCAATTAACATTCTTTAAGTATGTAATCGTGCACTTCTGGTGTACGTAATCATATTATATTCTCCTCGCACCTGCTCCCTACCACTAAATGTACTTTTAATCTCAGTTCTTACTGCGAATGGCACAGGACTTAGTAAAATGGTGCATTTCTAGGAGATAAATATACATAAAAATTCCATTTGTGCTGCTTTTAAAACGCAAATATAAACGCGTGCACACACAAACACAGATTTTCATCTCTACAGACCAATTTAGACCTATAGATTATCTAAATACACTTAATGCTGGCACAGCACACGTGGATCGGCGTGCTCAAAACCATGCTCGGCAGTATGTTGTCTGCCTTTTCTCAATGTTGATTGTAGGGCATCTCATCTCATTGTCAGAAACCGTATAGTCCTGTACAGGGTCACGGTGAGCCGAGCCTATCCCGGCAGACACAGGGCGCAAGGCAGGGATATACCCAAGATGGGACGCCAGTCCATCACCCGGCACTGCAGGAAAATTAGTCTGCAAGCCAACTAACATATGCAGCAGCATGTTTTTGGGACTGTGGGAGGAAACCGGAGTGCCCGGCGAAAACCCACGCGGACACGGGGAGAACATGCAAACTCCACACAGAAAGGCACCCGAGCCGAGATTCGAACGCGGGACCTTCTTGCTGTGGGGCGACAGCGCTAACCACTCGGTCACCGTGCCGCACGTAAGAGAGAATCCAATTAGCTTCAGAAATCAAATGACAGTGGGGTGGTAAATGCATTCGAATGTAACACTATGTGGTCTATATTCATTGCAGTAGGACTATACTACTGCTAAATTACATCTCATCCTTATTTGATAATCTTACACATGGACTAAAATAAACTATTAAGCTTTGGAAACAGACCATCAACAAAGATCTCTTTGTGCGCACACACACACACACACACGAAGGCGCCGTGCTTCCATGACCACTGGCAAGGCTGTTACCTTGGCTCTAGTCTGGGCCATTTCGACACCAAGTGAACCCTTAGAGCAAGAGGTGATAGGGGAAGAGCGTGCAGACTCTAATCACTCCCCGAGTTAGGGGACATGCCTTTGGACTATGATGCCGACTATGAAATGCAAAATGGGATTGCTTGCGGACCAGCAGAGCCTGCTGCTTTCCAAGTGATAGTGGAAATGTAGTCAAAGTTAGCATGGAGATTCAGAAGTGCAACTGAAGCAAACACGACTATTTTGCGCTGGGTTAACCAACATGGCCAACGCTCAACCAAAATAACTTTGCATGTGAAATTCATTTACTGCATGATAAAGATACTTCCCCCCCCCTCCCCCCCCCACATAGGCAAGTGCTGTTAGCGAACACATATAAAGGCCAGCATGGCACATGGGGGAGTGGGTGGCCAGCACAACGTCCGGCCGCCGTTGTCTCCAAAATGATAATGTTTACAAACTGCACCATGCAACCAGTTGAAGTTGAGTCAATCTCGGGGAAGTCCACAACTGGTTCAGAAAATCGTCTGGTGTTGGTGGCCGTGAACAGGAATCAAACTTGGATTGCCCGGATCGTAGCACAGAGCGCTGACCACTACACCACCGCTCCTCACACATACACTTTAACAGACGCACGTACACGTATAAGCCATAAACACACACCTTGGCCTCATCCACAGAGGAACCACTCTTTATGGTCGTGCCAGCTGTGCCGTTGGCGACATGAGCATGCAGTGCACGTGCGTGAGCCCCGCCGGCAGTCTTGCCATTGCAATGTTGTCTGTCCTGGGCAGGAATGCTGGGGGTTGAAGCTAGGGGCTTCGGTCTGATCTGCAGACCGCGAAAGGGTAGTGGGGAAAGTAAGATGTCAACGATGGCAGGAGAATGGAAATGACAAAACATTGGACAGGTCGTAATGATGTAGGTTTTCATGGCTCTATGCATAATGATTGCTTCGAAAAGCTGCTCTCTCGGGACAGCCGCGTCGATCGCTCCCTCTCCTCTCCTCGTGACGTTTCGCCTCACATGCTAAGAGGCATCCTCAGGCGCAGTATGTGTGTGTAGTGCCTCTCGCTCCTTTATATATGTGGGTACTATGCATGTGTCAAGTCATCTTTTGCTGTGTGGGGTCTACATCTGAATCACATTAACACTAATCTCCTTATCCTATTAACACCCCGGAACTGCGATAACCCCCTCCTGCTTTGTCTGTGGCTATTCCCCTAATTTACATCTCATGAAAGAACCTCTCACATACCTGGTGATCCCCCTCTGATGCCCACACCGAAGAGGTCTATATCTGTGCATTATTGACTTCAATAACTGGCCTTTCATACAACGTCATTCAACTCGGAAACCTTGCGTGCAAAGCGCATTTCCAGCCTAGAAATGAACCACAACAATTGAAATCGGGTAACAAAAAATAAAAAGAAAGAATAATAAATATAGTGATATATTACAGCTCATATTGATTTGTGTGAACTGCCTGATAAAATGAACAAGAGGTGGTGTGTGTGTAAGACATTGAAAATATTACCTCCGGAAGTATGGCAAGACTTTTGCCCACGAGTCTTTGTACTGCTGGGAATTGTGGAATTCGCAAAGGCACCTGGGATGTACCGACCTGAGGCTGCACATGAAGGGGTGAAAACAACAAATCATTACATTACACATTACGCAAGAGGAATGACAGAGAATGCCTTAATTCTAGATGGACCCGTTTATTGAACATTCCAGCAGAGCTCTTTACTAAGAGATGTTTGAAATATGATAAACATGAGGCACATAACAACACATTGATTTAGAGACTGAAATATACCCTTACTGCCATGATGCAAACATCAATTCGTTTATTATAAGATCAATTATTTTCAATTCATTGTAAGTAATTGGGTAACGTGATGACAAGAGTGCTCAGGTACTGCATTCACTACACATTTATGTACTTACCCTGCATAATGACTATTGAATGGTGAAGGGGGTCAATTGTTACATGCCTGCTAAGTATGCAATAGAAGTATGCAGATTTGAAATTCAGTCTGGATTCCGAGCAAATAGTGGTTTTAGTAACCACGTTTCTTATGAGGTAGCTAAAAAGGGAACTGGAAATATGGGGAAGAAGTTATGATTTGTTTCGTAAACTTTACAGCAGCGCTTTGAAGGCAAGAACGAAGGTAACGTCAAGGTTTTATAGGAATGTTAGCTAGGACAGTCCAAAACTGTCTCGTCATGGGCAGCAAGGCGACATTGCGCTGCTCTGGACGAGACTTCACGAAATGGAGGCAGGCAATTTTTTCACTGGAGGATGACTGCTAGTATTCGTATTTTATCAAAATCGATTATATGTTGTTTATCTACACTATGTACTGCTGTAGCAGTCATCCGCCATAAAGGTCCAATGTTAATTCGTGAAGCAATTGAGATTCAGAAGACTTAAAGGATCATGAACCGAAAACAAGAAATGAATATAAAGCTCAGCCAATCCTGGAGGCCAGTTATTGAAGTCAGTAATGCACAGATATAGAACTATTGAGTGTGGACATCAGAAGGGGATCGCCAGGTATGTGAGAGGTTTCTTTCACGAGATGCAAATTAGGGGACTAGCCACAGACAAAGCAGGGAGGGGGTTATCGCAGTTCAGGGGTGGGAATAAGATAAGGAAATTAATGTTAATGTGATTCAGATGTAGATCTTACAAAACAAAAGATGACTCGACACATGCACAGTACCCACATATAAAGGAGCAACAGGCACTACACACATATACTGCGCCTGAGGATGCCTCTAACGTGTGAGGCGAAACGTCGCGAGGAGAGGAGAGAGAGCCATCGATGCGGCTGTCCCGAGAGAGCAGCTTTTCGAAGCAATCATCATGCATCGAGCCGTGAAAAACCTACATCATTACAAGGGGAGAATACATAAACTCCAGACAGAAAGATGCCCAACAAAGGAATCGCTGCTGCCTCAGGCAGGAACTTCTCCCTGTGAGGTACAGATGTTACCACCATGTCTACACGAGCTGCTCGTCCCCACCTGCTTGCTCCTGTGGGGTGCGGCATGAACGCCAGGAGTTTGCGCAGATGTTTCGATGCGTGGTGGGGTCTTCTGCCCGTTACTTAGCGATGTTGCTGCTGCTGGCGTCACGGGGGCGACTGGTGCAACGGGAGCGAGAAGGGCAACAGGGGCGACCGGAACGACCGGGGCAATGGGAGCCACTGGCCGTGGTGGTGGCTGCTGCTGCTGTGCATTGTGGGAGGCGCCCTTCACCAGCGGAATAGCAATAGCAACAGGTGGCCGTGACACCATCTTCTGCAAAGGTGAAAGTTTACCTTTAAGCCACAAGCTGACCATTCAGCAGCACAACAGCAAAGGCAAAATGACCACTTCTCCCATAGCTGAATCAGTGTTGAAATCAAGTGAACTTGATTTGAGCTGCTCTTTAATAAAATAAGGCATTTGGGAGAGGCGAAGGTTCCCAATATTGAGATGCCTGGGTTAATTCAAGCCATTGTTGCTGTGACATTGATCAAATAAGTGAGGTTGCATCACATTCCAATAGTTCAACAGTGGTTATACTGTAAAGGTTTTCTCCATTGTAGGCATTCTGGCTTTAAGTAATCGGCCTGTGGATGTGTTGACTGCATTTACGATTGGAAAGTGGCAATGCTTGCAGCCGATTTCCCACTCTTTCACTTTAAATTACTTTGTCAGATAACAATTGCGTTAGGACCCTGGGACAAGGGTCTTCCTCTTATAGTAGACTCAAGCTGAAATAATTATTTCAGTCTATTATAACTGCATGGCCTTGTTTGCCAAATGTTTGCACACTTTCTACATCTGCATATAAAAGTACATTTGCTTATACAGATGCCTTTGGTGATGCACAATTTGCTTGATTTTTAATTGTTTACTTAGATTTAATCAATTGAAAATTGTTAATACTTGTGTCTATGGAAGGTTGCACACTGTTAGGCAAATCTGCTTGCTGTTACGTGAATCGAAAGTGATCGAGTATCAACGCACACGTATGCAATTAAAATTTCAAAAGTGTGAGAAAAACAGATTGCGACAGGAAGTGGATGCGTACGGTTGCATGCGGTTGCAGATCCCCGCTTGTGCCGTGCTGCCGCTGATGCTGTTTGTTCACCAGGTCCTTTCTTAACTGCTCAACCACCTTCTTCTACAGAGAAAGCACAACAATAAATCATGACACAAGATCAACAACAACCATCACTGCGTGACAGTGACGCCAGCAGGTTAAGTACTCCTTGAGGCTATGTGAAGTGTCGAAGACTCACTCGCAAGAGGTCATGATACGTACATGACCACATTCATAAACATAGGTCTTGCACAGATATCAATGAATATTCATAAAAACACATCAACGTAACAGGGGCGGTCACGTGGTGTATTGGTTAAGCAGGGTTTAATACGCCACGCTATTCTGCGCATTGGCACTAACAATTCTAAACCCATATACTTGTCTGTTATAAGGAATCCAGCGAGTCTGCACACTTGGACACCATGGTTGTCCATGTGCTCAGTTAGTTCTCATTCTCGTGTTTGTCATTGAACATTTATTTTCAAGTAAACCAAATAAATTCTTCAAGCTCAACAAAAATGCATTCAGCTTTCACCATTTAGGATACAACGAACCTCAGTATTCCAACTTTTCTTTACGGGCATGGTAACTTGGATTAAATGGTATGATACTGTTATTAAGGAATAAATATTACGCAATGTGCAGTTAACGACTATTAATACACAGAGTGTTAACCGAATCTCTTGAGTGTCAATTAATTGTACATTTACACGAACGAAAATGTGGCACTTAAAAATAATTTGCTTGTTTGCAGGAATAAAAATATCAGGTAATTAAAAAAAGGATGAGTAAAACATAATATGCATATGCTGGTAACGCTCCACAGATTGCTAATACGATTGGTTAAAGGGTACGCAACAAGCATTAGTTGGAACCTCTACAATAAAAAATACCTAATGTATAAATCATAAACACATTCAGGTGCATGTGTACACACGAAACAAAAATCCCTGGATAGTCTTTAACAGGCTGTTGGGTCATGTGCTGTTAGATAACATTGGGTATATGTAGCCAATACCATGCCTGTCCACCTTTGTTTCCACCAATGCTTACATTTACACAGCACACCAGGGACTCAATTAATGCCAAGTCGACCTAGGGGAGGCCTAAAACTAGTTGAAATATTCGCCACTGTTACTGGCCGTGAGCGGGAATCGAAATCGACTCGCTGAGTTCGCGTGGCAGCGTGCTAACCGCAAACTACCATTCCCCACTCGTGCACGCGTGCACAGCCACCCACTCACATGTGAACCAAAACACATAAAACTCTACGCTCACAAAGGCACCCTTTTAACCTGGACAGATTTATGGGGTAAGTGCTGGTAGTGAACATCTATAAAGGAGGGCATGAAAAACCAGGCATTGGTGACACCAACCTCCCCCACACACTCCACTCCCTTGTTACCAGTGTGCCTCGAATTTAACACAACGTCAACATGAAATATTGTTTAATTTTAGTTAACGTAAGGACAAGATCACCTTGGCACCGGCTGACTGCGTGGCTGCCTTCTCCCTCCCTGCATCTCTGTGGCTTCCTTGAGCCTCCACGTCGTTCTCTCTCCTCCATATATGCACACGTTTTAGATAATTACTAAAAAGTAAACCTCGATGTAATGGGACTCTATTCAACAGACTTCGGAAGAAACAGACACTGCTACTTCCAAAACAACAGTCTGCATGAGAAAACATATTTTTTGTTTTAGTTTTCCATTACGGGTATTGGATACATGTCTTACTCTGTTTAATATAGGTTGTCAAGATACCTGGGTTAAGTGGACCTGCTGAGTAAATTTCCCAAAAATTGTGCCTTGCGATGTACTGGCATCACATCCTGGGATATCCCCGCCTTACGCCCTGTGTCGGCCAGGAGAGGCTCTGACCCCTCCCCCCACGGCCCTATATAGGGTTAATCGTGTATTGATAATGAATTCATGAACACTTCCATCATCATACTTTTTGTAGATCGTCAAAAAAAATCCCGATTTTACGAACTTATGGACACACTTTCCCCACTATTAGTTCGTTAAATCAAGGTTTTACTACATTACATGTGCAAACCCATTTATCAATGATGTTCATCAACGCAAGGAATCAAACCCAAGTGACTAGAATCACGCACAATGCCCAGTACCTAGGTGCTGCTCCCAAAGCAAACTCGCACACAACACACAAATGTAATAGAAGACTGCTTTTTTTCAAATACCAGAATTAAAATGAAAAATAAAAGTATATGTTCCTTGTTGAAGAGGCTCCGCTGAGATCACCGAACCCAAAACACTCCTCCAAAAGGCTTATAGAACATGAAGTGTACAAGCACAAATAGTCAAGTACCCTCCCAGGAATACACTGATTGTAACTTGATTAATATTAACCACACACAAACAACTAGCATTAACACTGAATATCCACTTCAGTTTTGAATCTGACCAAGATGCAGCTGTTTTCTCGCTATTGATATCCAGTTGAATAGTGTGCCTGCTCAAAGTATTCATAGCAGGACGATACCTTTGGTTTTTTTTACTTGAATGAATTTGAATGTGGGCGGCGCGGTGGCCCAGTGGTTAGCGCTGACGCCTCACAGCAAGAAGGTCCCGGGTTCGAATCTCTCGGCTCGGGTGCCTTTCTGTGTGGAGTTTGCATGCTCTCCCCGTGTCCGCGTGGGTTTTCGCCGGGAACTCCGGTTTCCCCCCACAGTCCAAAAGCATGCTCCTGGATAGGTTGATTGGCGCACAGACTAAAATTGTCCCGCAATGCCCGGCGATGGACTGGCGTCCCGTCGTGGGGTGTATTCCTGCCTTACGCCCTGTGTTTGCGGGATGGGCTCCGGCTCACCGTGAACCTATATAGGATTAAGCGGTTTCAGAAAATGAGATGAGATGAATTTGAATGTCTTGCATTACATTGTAGCTGTCATTGTGACTTGACATGTAGAGGTGGGGTTTAGTGGAGGTTATATGTGGGAGGGGGTGAACTCTAAAACAGCACCAGCCAAGTACATAAACTTATTATGCACTGTACTGGTTATGAAAATATTGGGTATGTGGTATTTTACTAAATGGAAGAATTGCCATTTGGTGAACCCCGAATAACATCATAGAAATTCACTTTAGATTTTTTTCTCACAAATACAATTATTATTTTTACCAAACGAAATTATAATTTCTAACATATTATAAGGATTGTGTTGAAATCTATAAGACATTTTTATGGCCTTATCCAGCAATTTTAATACATATATAGTCAGTATTTTTGTACTTTACGTGCTTACTTGTATGATAGTTCAAAACTTCAATGGCCAACTGCTTTCAATCTGGAAGAAAAGTGGCATATGGCGCCTAGGTGTGCTTCACAATAAGTGAATCTGATCGCATTTTAAAGTATAGCTGTTACATTGCACAGGTAATGTGCTTTCCATCACACAGTGTCCACGGTCACAAAATACAAGCACATTACTAACCAATTACATGTATTACAATGATGATTATTTATCTAAAAAAAACCCGATTTGCTATATTATACTAGATTTGCGAAATCCATACAAATAAGATTTTCAGCACAGGGCAAGACAAAAATACCTTTTCTTCCACAACCTGGAGAGACCGTCATGGTGATGTTTGACCATAAATTGGAGGGGAGTTTGTGTGGATGTTTACAGCACATAAAAACCCAAGAAAAAATGATTGATCTGCTGAAGAGCAAGTTCTAGAGACCATATTAGCAGACGTCAACTGTGCTCTTTGTTGCATGCAAAATGGGAACACTGCCTAGATCAAATGGTAGAACTGCAGACAGCATCAAAAGAAGCAGGACCAACTTTCTGGTACTGAGGAGACTTGTTCAAGAAATGCTGATGCAGAGATGAAATAAAGCCCAAACCATTCTTCAATCCAAATAAGAATTTAAAAACTGATGTAGAGAACTACAGATGCATTAGCCTCTTATTGCATGTATGTAATGACTGTAAATAAATTGAAGGTAAACCTACAACGGTTTAGGAAAGGTTCATCTACCTCCGACCACATATATATGTTAACGAATGAGCGCGACTAAATTTCAAATCACCATTTTGTCCATCATTGTAGAATAATTAAATGTATGATTACATAGATATCGATGCAATCATCCAATCTCTACCAAACAAAGGCCTAACTAATAAAACACATTATTTTACAAAAAGTTATTGCCAAATTAAAGTTATATGAATGGAGCAAAATACGTATGAGAAAGGGAGTCTAACAGGGTGACATGCTACATCTAACAGGACAGCTCCCGAGGAGATGGTGTGATAGAAGCAGTTTATGGGTAGGTGCAAGGTGATACATATCACAGGAATGTGACAGGTGGCAATAGCTTGGGGAGCAGTCTTAATCCAGCAGTGGAATGATCATGTCTCTCAAGCTAGCCCATCCAGATGTCTTGCTTTTAAAAATGAAACATGGATTGTTGTAATTAACAGCCCCAAGCAGTGCCCGGGGGACCACCAGCGAGTACTGTATTTAAATCTGTAGGCAGCCTCGAACATTTTGTTACAAACATCTTTCTAATTCACTGATAACCGAAAAGCAAGCCCTATCCACATTCATCTGGGAGTCAAAATAACAAATCAAATCAGAGCAATGGCTACACCCAATGGGGCTTGGGTTTGATTTGCTGCACCCAATTTGTTGGGAGAACGCAGAGGGGTGGTGGGTGGGGGGGCAGGAAAAATGTCTTGATCAAAATGGGGTAAATTACGTGCATATGGTTTAGATGCCGTTATGTTTTTTCAATGGAGAATTGGAAGCGAGGAGAAAAGGATGATTGGGGGAGGGAGGAAGAGAGAGAGAGTACGAGAGAGAACAAGAGATAACTACAGACTGAGTGGGGGAAAGAGGGGCCACGTAAACGAGAAGAAGAGGAACGGGTGGAGGTGAAAGGTGATGAGGGAGAGGGGAAGCTGTTCTTGCAACAACGTTCCTCGCCGCTTTCTAAATGTCACGTTGACTGCACAGCGAGGACGTTGGCTCATGCATGAGCCCAAAAAACAGAGAATATGATGCAGGCAAGATGTGCGTGGGTGGGTGGGGCTATGCTCACATGCAAACATGTGCGAATGGTTCAAAGAGATGGCCAATATGCACAGGATCAGTGGTCCTGTGCATGCATGTCACATCACCCTGTATGAGATGTGCATACATAATTTAACCAAGATCATGAGGCCAATGTGTCAGTGTGTAATGAGGTCACTGTGCTCATGTGAGATAAAGCACACACACGTGCGCTTTCGGTGCAGTGTTCATCATGCGCGCGTACCCGATTAATGCGTATGATAACGGCAGGTTCGATCGGTGAAACGGTGCGAGCTTAGGTGCGAGATCACCGTGCGGAATCAACACGTAAAAATACACTGAGCACACATGCCTCGCTCCTCTGTACGTGTGCAATCAGCAGGCCTTGTAAAAGATTGCTCCAGGTGCCTGTAACCCGTACACATGCACACACAGTTGGTGGAGAGAGGGTTGACGTGTTAGGTTTTTTTGTTGCTGTGCGTATTGTCGAAAGGATAGTGGTTGTGGGGGTGCAGTAAGGGGAGATGTGAGGAAGGACTGACACAGAGAGTTGCTGCCCTAGTGGGAGGTGTGAGTGTGAAGGGGTAAGGAGCAGGTGCGGGTTCAAACGTGCATTCATCAGCAGGGTTGTGCGCACGCGTGAGAATTAGCATTCTGCCCTCATGCTCAGTATGTGCGCGAGCGGGCGGGACGGGGATGGGTGGGCGAGCGAGCAAGTGGAGATAACTGGGGAGGGGGTGCTGGTGGGGAGAGTGAGCCGCGAGGGGTGGCGCTGTGTGCTCGGCACAACGGGGAGGGCTCTGGGTGAGTGAGATGTGTGGGGTGGGGTTGTGCTCAAGCAAGAGTGGGAGCGGAGCAGCCAAAAGAGAGAGCGAGGGAGGAGAAAACATTACGTGCATGCACACACATTTGTGTATACGCACACGAGCAAGCACACGTCTCGCCTGGTAGCCCGCAGGCATTTGTGACTGGTCGTCTGTTGTGGTGTTTGCCAATGTGAATTAAGGGGTGGGCTGGGGGGGGGACGTTGTCGGCAAAGGGCTTTGTCGAGGAGGCTATGGTTATTATAGGGTTAAGGGTGACGGCTGGGTTGGGGGTTGTTGCTAGATGCATTGTGAGTTATGATTAGTGTTGATGGGGGTGTTTGGTGGACGTTCTATACTGGTTGCTTGCGAGAGAGATGTGAGGGGTGGGGTGGGGTGCGGTGCCTTAGTAAAAGCTCCCTCGCAAATTTTCCATCAGACTCTGGTCCCGAACGCATTTTGTAACAGAAGTGTGCATGGTTACACAGCGCCTGCTGCGATGCTTTAGTTTCTGAAAGCAGCAAGAGAGTAAGAACGAGTTTTGATGCCAAAAGGCAGAGGTGTCACCGTGTGGACGGATGATGCGCATGTATGAACGTGCGATTGTTGCTATGAGCAAGCTTGCCAAAGATTTGGTGGGTTGGGGGGTGGACAGAGATAGGTGGGTGGGTTGGTGGATGGGGGAGAGGTTAGAGAGTGTGGAAGAGGAAGAAAGCGAGAGGGTAGTGTATAAGAATATTCTTTTGTTCCCCAGAGCTGGGTCATTGGGGCTGTGCATCGACTTTTATGAATAATTGTATTTCAATGTGATGTGTGGCTTTTATTTCCTTAACGTGAATTTAAATCTTTACAAGGAAAATGGTCCTTGTCCTCCAGACTTTTTTCAAAAGCGGCAAGCTTGCGATTGTAATATTGTATAAGTATGAGTATTAGAACTATTACATAAGGGCATGAAACCAAAGAAGAAAAACAAACGTGCATTATATCGTTACAATAACGCCTGAATATCCATCCATTAATTGGTACTATGGGAAATGAAAATCAATTCGTCTAAATTGACCTCCCGAATCCAGGTAAAATACAGCTCCAGGTAATATACAGCATTCATTCTGGCAGCGAGCCATAATGACCGCTGTATATACATTGAGCCGCTCCACAATGCACCCATGCATTGTGATGTAGCTGCAGTCGGAGGCGTCTACAGACACAACTAGCTGCTACGGCAGTGCAGTAAAGGAGCCACCAATGCGTACATGGTACTCCGAAACACAAATTACGTGAGACAAGAAATATGAGAACACACGTGAAAAAAACATAGGCACACAAAGATGATAAATAAAGTACGATTAGCAAAACTATTTGTCCTAGATTCTACATCTTCTTTTGGAAGTATTTTGCTTCCAATATTTTCCCAAAACACTGAATAACAGATCCACATATTAGTAACTTGAGGTTAAAATGGCGGCATAATGTGACTTTTACTCAAACGCTCTCAGCAGCAATGCTTAACCTTCAATTTCGAGGGCACAACACATACTAGGCTAGAGGTATCGATTAAAATCGATTCTTGCACTCATGATAGATGTATCGAATTGTCTCGTGCATGTTTTCCACAACAGAGAACAAGGCGGAAACAAATAGGCGAGCCAGAACAAACGGGACAGACCACACAAATGATAAAGTACAAAGGAGACTACAATTGAAAAGACAAAACCAAGACAACACAATGAGAGCAGACCGAATTACACAGGTAACAGTGAAAGCACATAAAAGACAGAATTTAGATAGACGTAAAACGAGGTAATACAAGACGGACAAAATAAAATACAGTACAAAACGGAGCCAGACAATTTCCATGATGATCTAGACTAAATCGAGTAAATATAAAACAAAAAGACGGACATTTACAATTCCAACAGTACAAACTTGGTAGCGTATGAAGCAAATTGCTTACAAAATGGAAGTAATTCTTGAATCAATCATCCCAATTATGGCAATTCACTCAATGGTAGCGAGTGGGGATAGGGGTACAATTGTTCCAGGCCTAATATTATTTCTAGGTTTACTCAACACAAAACCATTCCCCAATTGGACTTCACTTACTACACAGGCAGGCAGGTCCATGGATTTGGCAGGGGTCCCGTTTGGTTCAACTCCCACCTCGGGTACCTTTCTGTGTGGAGTTTGTGTATTTTCCCCCTGTTTTGTGTGGGTTTCCTCTGGGTTCTCCAGTTTCCTCCCAAAGTTATAAAAGTTCATTAATTGGCTGCTAACATCGTAATATATAGGATATAGTGTCTGACAAATGTTGGCGGTTTTCTCGTGTCTGTAACTGTGTCTCGTCCATGACGAGGCGTGGAATTTGCGCGCATTACATACTCTATTATTCTATTATTATTCGCACCCAAGTTCCGTTCCCAAATCGATTTGTTTGCAAGTCAGAGCACAAACCAATATTTGATGTTATATTGTACTGTATACAATGCAGTAATGCACTCAACGCTTTCAGGATTTGGACATTATTTGTACTTTTGTGGATACAGTATGTATAGTTTATGAAACCTAAAGTTGGAACAATATTTATATTGTATATAGTATACTGCAATTAATAGTATCACAAGGCAGCGCAATAATAAGTATATGCATGTCAGCTACATGTTCATAAGTTGGGGACTGCCTGTATAGATCTAATTTAACGTTGTTTTTAACCAGTTCTTTGGATTTCCACACGCGTCTATACGACTAGGTTTGTGGCTAGAGATTCACCACAGCCTCCCATTAAAAAACAAATCTGTGAACAATGAAAAAGCCCCCCAATAACACACACATAGTTCGGCAGGAATAGCCAAATACTTATACGTCAATTAATGTGAGGTGGTCAAACCATTAAAACAAACATGCACTGAATATACATGAGGACGAATACACCAATTTGAAAAAAATGCCACACACCAATGTCCATTAATAATAATAATTGCACTTCTAGAACGCTTTCCAGCCGAGGGTCACAAAGCACTGCACAGAGTGGGTGGACAGAACGTAATTTCAGCAACAACGACATATGAAGGGCAAATCAACAACAATAACGTGCGGCGATATGCCACTGAGTCACCACACTATGCCACTGGAAACCGCAGGCCGTGGGTTCGGGCTAACAGCCATGGGAGGATATTTAACCACGCTTGAACACCTTCATTAGATCAGGCTGATAAACTTGAAAACCCAACTATGATAACACTGCAACTACAGTACGCTACACCAGTTTCAGTGGCGATGTACTACACAGATAATTCCCAGCGCAACTAATGTATTGCTTACAATGTAAGTGACCTCAATCACACCTTGTACAACAATTTACCAGAATATAACTGTGGTTACAAGTTATCACAGTAGTAACACTATAATAAGAATATTACAATCACAGCAAACATAACATAATTATTATAGACAATTTAATAACGAAAGTAATTGACTACTGGTGGTGGAATCTTGGGATTAAAACTACGACTTAATACAAAAACAAATATGGATTATTGCACTGGTGGTGAAAACGTGTTTTGAGAAAACGATGTGGACTCAGACGACACAGCCAAAGGGCCGGCTGATAGCCAATGGACGTGAGTGGTGACCGACAGGCAGCCAGGGGAAGCATCACAGCCAATAGTACAACCACGGGCAGCGCTGGAGAGATCATGCAGCACAGCGGTGCAGAGGTACCACTTTCGCCTCACAGCAAGAAGGCCTTGGGTTCAATTCCTGGCTCGTGTCTCATTTTCCACTCAAAAAAACATACTATTGGTCGATAACATCTTAGCATAGGACGCAGTGTCTGGCACTTGCATACTGTGTGCTGCCTTCCCCCTCGGTTGCCTCTTAAGAGTTTCCTCCCGCCCGAGCCTCTCCATCTTCGGGAGTAAGCAAATACTGTGCACGTTATAGGTGTTAAAATATTATTCATACGTGTGGACGCGAGATGGATCATCGGAGTGCCGAAGAGAACATGGGAAGGCATTCATCCAACAGGGGATGGAATATGGCTGCTCATGATACACTTAGCTACAGCTGACAATGAAGGTGTTAGCATGACAGATGTGGCATGCTCTGTAATTGAGCTGGTAGATGCAATATTAGAAAATGTGCCCAATACAGGCAAGGCATAATGAAAAACGTAGACTGGATAGATATGGCATTACTGATGAGAGGGGGTTGGGATGTGTGAAGGAGGGCCTGAGGGTGTGTGAATACACCATTAAAACTGGCATGTGACAAGAGAAATAGCAGGACCTCATCCATGTTCAGCTGTCCAACTAACTTGTGCAGATGTTTGCAGACCCCACAACACATTTATTGGAGCAGACGTGGCACGTCAGGCTTCAAGAGCAAATGGTATCAACCAGGGACATAACTCACTTGGGTCAATGGGACCAGAGTGTATCCTGTCAGTACCTACCAAGAGTGGAAGCGGTGGTGCACAGCTATCACGGGGAGCTTGCAAAAAAATGTCAAATTGTTACTGGCTCACTCGTAGTTTATAGGAGAGTGCAGATTTCCCACCTCAACTCTGATTTTGCAAAATCTAGTCCGTCTAAGTCCGTCCTTTTCGCTGCCGTCTTGTTCAAGACCTTAATTGCTGAGGCGGCTGCGAAAAGCTGCGGCCTGAAGGCAGTTGGTGCCTGTCATTGCGGCAACCCCAGAATCCGTTGGTGGACACCATCGGTGAAGGAAGTATCGGCGAAGGAAGTCGTCAAGTCGAAGAAGGATGCCTTCCGAGCAATGCTTGTGAATCGCTCTCCTGATTCGACTGAGAGGTATCGACTGGCCAAGAGGGGAGCAGCTAAAGCGGTTGCGGAGGCAAAAGCTCGGTCATGAAAGGAGTTTGGAGAGGCCATGGAAAACGACTTTCGGACGGCTTCAAAGATGTTCTGGAAAACCAACCGGCGCCTTAGGAGGGGTCGACGGAATGTCGCTCAAGCTGTTTTCAGAAAGGGAGAGGAAACACTGACCTCGTCTGAGGAGATAGTTGAAAGGTGGAAGGAACACTTTGAAGAACTCCTTAACCCGGTGGACACGCCCTCCTTCCAGGAAGCAGTGCTAGAAACCTGCAGTGGGGTCGGGTCCATTACTGTGGCTGAAGTTACTACGGCGGTCAATGACCTCCGGAATGGTAAGGCTGCAGGCATGGATGAGATTCGCCCGGAGATGTTGAAATCACTGGACAGTGTTGGGGTGTCGTCGTTAGCGCGCCCCTTCAATATTGCGTGGAAAGTGGGTTCCGTACCTCTGGATTGGCAAACTGGGGTAGTGGTCCCTATCTTTAAGAAAGGGGACTAAAGAGTGTGCTCCAACTACAGAGGGATCACACTCCTTAGCATCCCAGGTAAAGCCTATGCTAGGTTCTGGAGAGGAGAGGAGACTTCGACCATTCGTCGAACCACAGATTCAGGAAGAACAATGTGGCTTCCGTCCTGGCCGTGGAACCATGGACCAGCTTTTCATCCTCTCAGATAATTGAGGGGTCATGGGAGTTTGCTAACCCAGTGGACGTTTGTTTTGTAGATCTGGAGAAAGCCTATGACCGTGTGCCCCAAGATTTACTGTGGAAGGTGCTGTGGGAGTATGGGGTGCCGGTATCTCTGTTAAGAGCAATTCGGTCTCTCTATTCCAAGAGCGAGAGCTGTGTCCGTATACTTGGCGTGAAGTCGAATGCGTTAAATGTGGCCGTTGGTTTCCACCAATGGTGTGTCTTGTCTCCGCTCCTATTCTTGATTATCATGGACAGGATCTCAAGGCGCAGCCGGGATATGGACAGTGTCCAGTTTGGGGGCGTGAAGGTGGCATCACTGCTGTTTGCAGATGACGTTGTTCTTCTCGCCTCATTGGATTGTGACCTCCGACGGGCATTCGAGCGTTTCGAGGCTGAGTGTGAAGTGGCTGGGATGAGAGTCAGCACCTCCAAGTCTGTGGCCATGGTCCTCTCACAGAAAAGAGTGGGTTGCCCTCTGCAGGTGAGGGGAGAGCAGTTGCCCTTAGTGGAGGAGTTTAAATATCTTAGGGTCTTGTTCACGAGTGATGGTAAGTGGGCACGAAAGGTTGGCCAGCGGATTGCAGCAGTGTCTGCAGTGATGCGGGCACTGTACCGGTCCGTGGTAGTGAAGTGGGAGCTTGGTCCTCGGACAAAGTTCTCGGTTTACAGGTCAATCTATGTCCCTATCCTCACCTATGGTCATGAACTTTGGGAAATGACCGAAAGAACGAGATCGCGGATACAAGCGGCAGAAATTAGGTTTCTCCACAGGATTGCTGGGTTCAATATCCGTGACAAGGTGAGGAGCACAGAAATCCAGGATAAACTCAGAGTCGCTGCTCCTCCGGATTGAGAGAAGCCAGTTGATGTGGTTCAGGCATCTGGTAAGGATGCCCCCTGGAAGACTCCCCTGGGAAGTCTACCAAGCACAGCCCACTTGGCGGAGACCTAGGGGCCGACCCAGGACATGCTGGAGGGATTACATCGTTCGGCTGGCCTGGGAACGCCTGGGAATCCCCCAGGAAAAGCTGGAATCTATTGCTGAGGAAAGGGATGTCTGGTCCACTCTCCTTGGACTGCTGCCACTACGATACTCACCAGGACAAGCGGTTTAGAAAAAGCATGGATGGATGGACTTTGGTTTTGCTCAGTGTGGTTTAGCTCAGCATGGAAACCTTTTTGTTAAGCTAGTCCATCATTTGCTGTAGATCACTGCCACCTATGGTTGCACCGATTATAATGACTTATCCATGATACTGATATGGTTAATCGTATTGCCATTTATCTTTGTGCCTTTATTTTTATGATGCAGTTTTTATTCTCCCGATTCAGTTTTAAATATACTCTGTTGTCAGTCAAAAGCATTGGTTAAAGTATCTCCTTGTCGAGTTCCTCCTCTGATTTCCAATGTTTTGCCACATGCAATCTCACTGTAGCCACTTCATTGTTATAATAGCTTTTCATTTTAATCACCTTCAATGCTTTAAAACGAAGGTTACACACATTAATACATTTGTACTATCTCTCGAAAGTTGGCATCACATGGACTCTTGTAAACACGATCCAGTATGAAATTAAGTGTTCTAACAAAGTTGTGGTACTATTCAGGACTAACAATACAGATGACTCAGCAGTGATCAAACGGTTCTCCAAAAACTTGGTGATAAAACCAGTGCAAAACCGTTTAATTTACATGACATGACGAGATGGCATCATTGTGTGGGGTCATTTCGTAAGTTCACATCTCGTATACAGTGTGACAATATCTCGTTGTGCAAGTTGGTTATTATGACAATTTAAATGTTACCAAGGAAAAAAACTCAAGTTCGAAAGCATTAAACAATGCATGCATATGGATTGTTTTTCTTTCTTGGTTTGTATGATTTTAAAGCATTGATACCTATAAGCCTAGACGGCTGTGTTAGTATAATGACTCAAATGGCCTTTCTTAGTTTACAAAAGCTAGGCATCATGGTCTTTCTATGCTATATTGTCTTTAAAGTTTCACAGAATGTGATCAACGGTATAAGAAAAAAACATGGTGTTAAACAAGCTTTCCCTAATTTTATGTTTTTTTTCTTTAATTGACCAATATTTGGTCCTTCATGATCTTAAGGAACAATTTATAAAACATTCGATAAGAGGCTAACAGGTCTGGAACTTTTCTAATCAATTTCATATACTATAATGTTTAGGCCTTTCATTTGACAAAGTATTTTACTTAATTTGTACCGCTTACCATATTAGGCGGCACGGTGGCACAATGAGTAGCTGATGCGACACAAAAAGGTCCCGGGTTCGGTTCCCTGGCTCTGGTGCCTTTCTGTGCAGCGTTTGCATGTTCTCCCCATCTGTGTGGGTTTTTGCTAGGTACTCTGTTTTCCTCCCACCGTCCAAAAACATGCTACTGCTTAGGTTAATTGACACTGAGAAAATCGCCCCCCACCCCCCCCCCCCAAAAAAAAAGGGTCTTGCGATGTACGGCATCATATCCTGGGTATAGCCCACCCTGCACCCTGTCTGCCAGGATAGGCTCACGCCCCCCATGACCCTGTATATGATTAAGTGGGTACAGATAATGATTGACTCACTGACCAAACACAATGATATTAAATTAATCTTATATAATAGATGAATAGCCAGAAGTCTGTACAGACTCTTTTAATGCGACTCAGGCCCAATTACCTGAAAAAGATCTATTAGTTGCATCACACCATTGTTGCCAACTGGGCCTGATCTGAGCTTTAACTTGTTTGACTCACTCCTACATATGTATCAGGTACACTGCCTATTCAGTAAAGATTAGAAATAGCAATGTAGTGCTGGGCCTGCTATTGTTCCATGTGCTGTAGCAGTTATAACACAAAGTGCACACGCACATACAATCTCCTTCCCCTTTCACACATTCCCCAGTTTCTTCTCATCTATGATGCATATGCCTATCCAGACTATGTTATCCACATTACGCTGCATATTTTGGGTACCATTTATAACATACGATTTTCTGGCTCAATTACAGTGCACCCCACATCTATTAAGCCAACTCCGTCCCTGTCAGTTTTAGCAGAGAGTAATTTAGGCTATATTACTGAATAAAACACCGTGTGTGTTTTGCATAGGCTGCACCGAATGTTCACTTTGCATCTGTAACCAAACAGTACCTGGCAGTTTTTACTGTTCGGATGAGGCCAGAAAAAAATGTTACAAGCTCAGGAGCAAACAATAAATTGCTTGTTTTTACGTTTCGGTTTCCTGAATTTTCACACATCTACCTTCTTTCTTATTTAGATCACAAGAAATCACCTTTGACACAATGTTACCTTTTCCCACTACAGCATAGT
Organism: Mordacia mordax; assembly: GCA_036362905.1. Lineage (NCBI taxonomy): Eukaryota > Metazoa > Chordata > Hyperoartia > Petromyzontiformes > Petromyzontidae > Mordacia > Mordacia mordax. The sequence goes on along the minus strand of JAZEWT010000019.1, from coordinate 13,692,319 downwards.
ACACTTTTGCACACATGGTTTCAAAATTATGTACGTGGCATATTCGTTTTTATACTTTTAACGTGATAGCATATTGCACCCTGGTTATGCATCAGTGAAATGTGGTGATAAACCGGGTCTCTTGCTCAATGTATCGCCATGCTGTATCCCTGCTTTTCACCACACACATCTCCAGCGCGGCCGCTTCATCTCACCTTTCACTCCATACATCTCCCCAACTCTCAATGCACGCAACACCACAAGAATCTGTTTCCACTTCTCTCAACATGGCTTGGCGCTTGCTAATTGCACGGCGGCTTTGACACAATCACTGCTCAAGTGAGTGCCACACCACGGAGAGAAACGAACGCAGCACGGTGATGTTACGCGAGAGGTGCGAGATGCATCGGAGAAAGGCAGACACAGGCAGAGAATGCAAGGACATGGAATGGCAGACGGAAGACACGAAACCAGCAGAGACGCATGGCATGAGACCAGCAGAGATGCATTGCCTAAAAATGCATGTAGAGAGAAGCGCACAGCAGTACACAGCATAAACGGTATGGACAGAGCAGTTTTTATAAAGAGACAATGGCATCAGAAAGACCATGAGAGTGATACAACAAAGGCATAACAGATAGCATTAAATACATGCTGTTTATGGTAGGAAACATTGTTGATCCAAACTTTTACACCAATGAACATTTAGTTTTTCTTGTCCAATAAAGAATATTGGTTGGAGATCTCACTTCTAGTTTAAAATACCATAGGGCACCAACATTAAATGCTCAATAGCACCAATGGTTGTGATCCGTCTTAAAAAATGATCACTTCCTAGAGCTGACTTGACTTTAAATTGAAACTATATTTTTCGCAATTCTGACATTTTATGTCAATTAAAAGGCAATGTTACATTTACGCTAGCGAAAAAATAAAACTGAATACAAATTTTTAAAATCGGAATATAAAAATTACATGAGAAATAAAATCTAAAAAAGGATTATTGATATTTTAATCCAATTGTGATGCTTATTTATAACAATTAATCAATCAGGGTGGCGAATTGTTCAGTACTCCTTTCTAGAAATGTAGCATTCCCTCGCCAACCACGAGAGTTATGATCCTGAAAACCCGTGGTTGATAAATCCGTGGTTGGCAAGACTAACAGCTTAGGGGGATATGCGGGTGAGGTTCCACGACTGTGGTTACATAACTCGGTGGGTCAACTCCACATCCTGTGCATGTAACAAACATGAGAGCTATGTACTATATAATATATAGAACCCTGAACAAAAATACCTTCATATTCCTCATCTATGTTCACTTAGAGAACAAAAATACTTTAATAATATGTACAATTTATAATGCAGAAATTAATTCAGTGTCAAAAATATTCGCGAAGAGGCATGAGGAAACTGTAAAGGTGGAGAGGGAAGGGACCCACACGGTTAGCCGGCACCAACAGTTACCACACACTGTGGCCTATATATTACGATATTATTAGCCAATTCATTAATGAATGTGTTTTTTTAAGTTGTGGGAGGAAACCAAAGAAATCGGAGGAAACCCATGCAGAACATGCGTATAACACCCAAACTAAATGCAAAAAGGCGCACAGGCAGGAATTGAACCACCTCGGGCAGGACTTTCTCTGTGTGAGGCACAGATGTTACCACTGCTCCACCCTGCGGCCCGTTCAATGTGATGATGACGACGATCAAAAAGATGGTGATATTGGGGGAGAGGGGTTGCTTCGAGGAATGAGGGGCAGTACTCCTCACAACTGGCGACTGAAAAACTATGAACAACTTGGGCATGCGAGGCGTGGGTTTACAGGCTTGATGCTGGAAAACGGTGGAAAAAACTGTGGTTACACAAAAATGCATACGTAGTGTTTGGCAAAAAGGTATAAAAATATTTTGCATGGATACTCGAAACCCATGATTGGCGAGGGACTGCTGTACAGCAAAAAGAGCATTACCTTAATCATAATTACCAACAACATCCATCATTATCAATGTTATTATTACAATTCTCTTCATCATCATCATAAAAGCAGTACCATTGGCGGCAGCTGCTGCTGCAATAACTTAATGCTTTAGAGGAACAGAGTTAGTGGATCACACAGGCAAACTACAGAAATGGAGAAGTGCTGAAAATACAATGTGTATTTGAGCCCATATATGCAGAACTTATGATTGTTATTGCATGTCATGTGCTCGCACTGCTCCAGATAACCCCAATTCCACCCACTAGCATACTTGCTATTAAAAGGTGAATTCAGAAATAGGATTGTTCCTTCAGGAAAAATAACCGTGATGTGCCGCATAATTTTTGCGCCGCAGTTAAAAACAATGGAATGATGGCTACCATTCTCATCATCAGCGACAGGAAATGTTCAACAACATCGTTGGCGTCATTAACATTATCGAGTTTCACCCATTAAGAACTGTTATCTCGTATAGGGTACCAAACTGTTGATCAATTGTAAGCATACCGCTACAAATTCAAGAAAAAACACAACACTTAGATTATGGGTACTTTTGCCAGTATACATATGTACACAATAGAAACGGCTTTTACAATATTGGGCAATTATACAGGTGTTATGATCTTAAAACACCAAAGGCTTTTTGTTTGCATATTTTGCAGCAAGAATGTGTGGCTTTTTGCAAACTTGACACTTTGTGAAAAGTGTCTATTTGGTGTTTTAAAGTCTTAACACTTGTATAATTGCCATAAACGGTAAATGCATTGTAATGATGTAGGTTTTCACGGCTCGATGCATGATGATTGCTTCGAAAAGCTGCTCTCTCGGGACAGCCGCGTCAATAGCTCTCTCTCCTCTCCTCGCGACGTTTCGCCTCACACGTTGGAGGCATCTTCAGGCGAAGTCGCCTGAAGATGCCTCCAACGAGCCATCGACGCGGCTGTCCCGAGAGAGCAGCTTTTCGAGGTAAATGCCTTTTCTCTTTTTTGGCAGCACTTAACTTTAACATTGTATTACTGCCTTTCTCAACTGGTGGGTCGTGACCCATTAGTGGGCCATGAAAACCACCTCATGGTCTGTGGAGCCCAGACCTAGGTGGGCCTCGAGGTGCAATAGGTTGCGAAACCTTAGTCTATTTCAACTGTATGACCACACTTGGTAACAGGCCTCATGTATACCCATCATTAAACATATCAATTGCTAAATGTCTATTTTCCAAAGATAGGATAGAAGTTAAGAGAAGACAAGTAGTGTGACAATACATGAACTGTGATGGTAAGAGTTGTCAAACTGAGCTAAAGAGGTACCCTCAGTACCAACAGTGTTCAGGAATTCTAATCAATGACACCTACTATTCTTCCTCACAAAACATAAACAGTTGCACCAAGTTGAGGCAGAAACTGGAAACTCGCTACAACAACACAATGGCCACACCAACATGGATTTAAATAAAAGATGGAATTGAACGTGTTACTTAAAAACAACAAAGCACACCTGCATAATTGCAGGTGTTAAGATCTTAACACCTGCATAATCGCCAGATACGGTAAAACCTGTTGTAATCTTATATATGTATACTGGCAAAAAAGTACCCATAGCGTTAACAGCACAGCAAGTCTGCAGCAGCATACTTTAAAAATATATACATTTAAGCTGCACCGTTTTAGCTGACACCGTGATTAAGACAAACGGTCATCAAATTGTGGTTGCTGGTAAATATCACGATCACACAAACCTATCTAAGCAATTTGTGCATTACAATTTTCAATATGGACACTTTCACAAACACACAAAAAACCCACCGTGAAAATTATTTGTAACCACACAAAAACCGCAAACTACAAATGTGTTAACAAGTATTTAAAATGGAATGACTTCTTAAAAATAAATATATTTTTAACTAGTACATCTATAAATATCTAAGCTGTACTTCTCTGTAGCATCCCTAACACAAAGCAGTCAAGAAGTGTTACCTCAGGTACCCTCCCGCTCCTTTAGAGTTTTACCCAAGATCATTACCACCATCACTATAATCACAACTATCGTGTGAAAAAAAACAAACACCTCGTTATACATTTCATCATTATGACAGTCTCTGTACACCTGAAGATGCCTCCAAGGTGAGGCTAAACATCACGAAGGAGAGAGGAGCAGAGCTC
>JAZEWT010000019.1:13661776-13677711 GCA_036362905.1 Mordacia mordax | reverse complement strand
TAAATGTACTTGTGTATTTGGGGGGGGGGAGTATCTGTGTCCTGCTTCTTATAACGAAGAGGGGCGGGGTAGCATGGCATTGAGGAGCCTGAAACGTGGGGAAAGAAACTGTTGCAGAGTTCCGTAGATCTGGCCTCAATGCTGCGGTACCTTTTGCCAGACGGCAGGCGGGTAAAGAGTTCATAAGAGGGGTGGGAAGGGTCTTTTACAATGTTGGAGACCTTGTGTGCGCAGCACTTGAAATGGATGTCCTGGATGGAGAGGAGAGGGTACAAATGATGATCTCCGCTGTCTTCACTCTCCCCTGCAGGGACTTACAGTTAGATGCATTGTAATTTCCATATCAGACAATGATGCAGCTGAACGGGACATTCTCAATTGTTCCCCTGTAGAATGTGGAGAGGATGGATGGAGAAAGGCTGGCTCTCCTCAGTCTTCGAAGGAAGTGGAGACATTGTTGTGCTTTCTTGGCCAGAGATGCAGTATTGACTGACCAGCTGATGACATCTGTCATATGTACACCAATAAACTTAGTGCTGCTGACTGCCTCCACTATGGCACCATTGATGAGAAGGCAGCGTGGGCCTTCTGAAGTCTATGGTCATCTTCGTTTTGTCAACATTAAGAGACAGGTTGTTGTCTTTGCACCATACTGCTAGACCCTCCGCCTCTCCTATGTGTACAGTTTCATCATTGTTGCTGATGAGGCCCACCACTTTCGTGTCATCCGCATACTTAATTTTGCAGTCGGAGCTGTGATTGGCGGAGCAGTCGTGCGTCAGCAGCGTGGTGGCACTGGATGTGTTGTTACTGATCCAGACCTTCTGAGATCTCTCAGTCAGAAAGTCCAAGATTCAGTTACAGAAGGGGGTGCTTGGGCTCAGCTGGCCCAACTTCACTACCAGCTTCCAGGGGATGATCGTGTTGAATGCCGAATTGAAGTCAATAAACAGCATTCTTATATAAGTGTTCTTATTTTCCAGGTGGGACAGGGCCAGATGAAGGGCAGAGGAAATACGTCTTCTATGGACCGGTTATGGCGATATGCAAACTGTAGTGGGTCGAGTGAGAGGGGGAGAGTGATTTTGACGTGGCCCATGTCTAACCTCTCAAAGCACTTCATGATGATTGGAATCATCTACTGAGGCCCATATTTGAAGATTGTTACATCATCCCCCTCCCCTCTAAGAAAAAATAGCCATCCTTGGCTAACGTTAAAACGTTTACCCAGAAATTGTAACGACGGAACCGGGGAGAATAAGAAATAATCTGACACAATCCGGTGCAATCCTACGAAGGGTAGAACTGGGTCTTTGTTTCCGAAGGTCCATAGTTTCTACGGCATGTCATCACAGCCATCTTAAACAGTTGGCATTGGCCTTCCTCCTGCGGAGACGAGAAATATGCAGGGGTTAATGCACGTGAAGGGTTATACAGTACCTGTGCCATGTGGTGATCACATACCCGGCAGGTATGCTTTCAAGTACAGTGTGTGAACCACCTCACGATGTTTTCCCCCAATATACCCACACATTTTGTGACCACCGATCCTGAATAATCTCCATTCGCCCCTTCCATGGCTTTGGAATGTTGGCGATGTTCCAAGTGAGACCTGGGGAAGTGCGGTCATACCTTGTCACTCACATTCCAGGGTATCGGTCTTTGATGTATGGTGCACATCGGTAGATTCTTAGCCCGTGCCACGTCAAACTTTCCCTCAGCCATTTCGCGAGTCTCAATAAAATATCTTAGCTTACTTTGTAAGTTCTTTGCACTGCAATTCTTATTGGACTTTATGTCCCTATGCTGCTCATCTATGGGAGGCACAATTTGTCTAACAAATGTGAGGATGAACGACAAGTAACCTGTCGCAGCATGTGGGGCAGAGCGATATGCAAGAAAATGTGCAGGTCTCAGTCATTCTGGCGTTTGCTAGTGAGATGACTGAGCATTACTGTTATTTTGCAGTGTAGCTATTCTACCATGCTGTCTATCTGAGGGTAATTTTGAGGATGTTAGCCCTGCTACCTTAATCCAAATCTAGTGAGAGAGAGAGACCACTCCAAATGATGACTACGCCAAAGCAAGTGGGCGCCAGGTGGTACAGCTGCCACACAAGCCACCTCATCTTGACAAACTGAATCCCAGCCTAGCACGCTTGGCCAGCTCGGCTCAAGGATCAGTCGGAGGATGAACGCAGAAGATCCATCTCACCAGCTCGAGGCCAGGATGGGCTGTCTCACCAGCTCGAGGTCAGTAAGAATCATCTCAACAGCTCGAGGGCAGCACGGGGCATCATCAGCTCAATGTCTGTGTGGCATGCCCTGCAGTGCAGCTCAGTTCAGCGCAGGTAAGCTGGATTGTTATTACATCATCACCGAGATCAGCTCTGGTCATCGCCATAACGTTTTAAGGGCGAGCACTGTGTGTCACATCATCGACAGCTCCAGTTCTGTTTGTCACATCACTAAAGCACCAGCCAGCGACTGCGCCATCGATCATGTCAACCCCAATTGGACTGTAGTGTATACACACCCACAAGGACTGGACTGATCAGTGTTGTGTAGAGTTAGTTGCCTAGATATAGACTTAGCACTTGTCGCATACGCCTGGGAGAATGGGTACTGAGAGTGAGTTTCAGTGCTACTGCATGTGTCTAGGAGGAATGCTAACCGTGTGCAATCGATAGAAGGCATTAGATCCCGGTGTGTATGCGGGTCTGTGAGTTGAAGGTTTGTGTGATAAGAAGTGTACTACCCACTTGTGAATGGTAGGGGGTTGTGATAAGTTTACCGTTGCTATAAACAACAGCCCCATCATTGTAATTGTTATATTTCGAGAGGGGGAGGAAACGATTAGAAAATGACTACAAGTTTTGTTCTATGACTTTGGTCCACAGTGTGAGTTTCTGGGGGTCTAACTCTGTCCTCTTTTCCATGCCACACCAGGACTTCAGTTCCTTATTTCCCTATTTGGGAGTATTCTAAGTTGTGAGCTCCTACGTTGCTACAGCCTGAGCCAAGAGTGGGTTCACACCCGCTTGTCACAGAAACCGAGTAAATAGTTGACTGAGATCTATAATGGAACGTTTTCACTGATTGATCAGCTCACCATGTGGCCTGTTGGTGACTTTTCCGCTATGCACTGCGGCGCACCGGTCGTGGCTCCGGCCCAGGTGCTTCACGCACCGGCGATGTTCGCGCTTGTGTTGGTGGCCGCTCATCCTCTCCAGTTTTGGCGTACTGGGACTCCGAAGGCTCAGTCGTGGCTCCAGTCGAGGCGCTGGGTAAGGCACGGCCGGGGTGGACAACAGGGTGTCGGTGGACACCGTGTCAGCCTCCTCGTCCTCCCTGACTCCCTGCGGGTCCCTCTCGTCTGACACCACCAGCCTCCACCCTAGCTGCAATACTACCTCCTTCCCTTGCAACTCGCTCATAGCAGGGATCGGGCAAGGGACTTCACTGCAGAACTCTTTATTCACCGCCGCGCGCCACCATGGTTGAAGCCGTCACGCGCTTTCCGTTCAACCCCCGAGAGACCCCCTTGCAACCCGTTCCACACCATGTTTTATATATTTTATGGCCCCTGCACTCTGCGTCACGATCCAACCATCAATTATTAACTGTGCATTATGTAATCGCGTCACGGGGCGCTGTTCTTAACAAAACACCACATGACCTGACGGAGAAGTTACCGGGCAATGCCCCATCCCCCCTTACCCTTTAAGTGCACAATTCCCCCCCCCCCGGCATCAAGGCCTATCTCGGGCGACAACTGTCCATTGCCCTATGTTTACCCCGTGGCTTCGGCGTAGTGCAACTGCGCAATATTCTGCAGATTAATAGAGAGACACATAAAAACACAATTTTAAGTAAACAGCCCCCCCCAACCCCGCAATAAAGGAAATTAAGACCAAGGACGTAATGGTACCAAGGTGGCATAGATTCTCATGTGGCCCGATTAATAACTGCAATAATACCTTCCCAGTCCAATAAATGAATTCTATTCATATCAGTTTTTTATTTTCTACCGATAGCATATGCAATGCTATGTATTTTCCGCGCGGACGCCCAAACTTTTAGCAGTGATTGCACAGCAACGTCAGCATCAGTATGACAATTCCGCATGACATCATACTACAATGTTCATCATGGTTCATGATAGTACGTGGCAATATTATAGGCGAGGCCGACATCCCGGACAATATCACAGTGACGTGCGCCGTGGTTGTCGCAATTTATGTAGTGATAGTGTGAATGGTACTGGCGGCGTTACCTGCCAGCACACACTCTCTGAATCGGGTCGGCGGTCAGGACACACGGCAGACCTGACAGGGACGGGGTCGTGTTGGTTCTCGGTGGAGATGGGGGCTTCTCTCATACTACTTCTGGCTCATCCCACAGCGGCAGTCGGCTCCGCCGCCATTCTCGCCAGGGCCACCTCCGCGGGCTGGAACCGCTCACGGAGCGCGACCCCGCAGCGTCCAGGCCCATCTCCGGTGGTCGGGGCGGCCGCCATAGCTTTAGCTGCCACACATTGACCCCCCGAGTGGTCCTCCAACCTCGCCCCTGGACGACCACCGTCCAGGGTGAAAGTTGCCTTACAACGGTACGTGGCCCGACCACATGCAGGAGAGTTTGCCCGCTTGTCGAGGCTTGACCGCAGGCGCGTAGAGCCACACTTGCCTCCACTCGGGAATGCAGTCGGCTCCATATGCGGACGCGTAGCTTGCTCCTGTCGCAGGTGAGCAGCTTCCTCGGCTTGGAAAGCCGCTCCGCGTGCCTGGCATAGTGTGGAGAGCAATTCGGTGATTGGCTGATCCAGTGGAGATGGCTGGGGAGCGGGAGCAGTGAAGAGGAGGTCGGCGGGGAGGCGGGCTTCTCGCCCGTGCATTAAAAAAACGGTGTTTGTCCAATTGACGAGCGCACGGTGCTACTATTTGCAAATAGTACGTACGGTAGATATTCATCCCAGTCTCGCTGGTGCTGTTCCGCTAACTGCTGCTATTTCCCTCCCAGAGTCTGATTGAACCATTCCACCATCCCGTTGGCTTGCGGATGATAGGCCGTGGTTGTTATTTCCCTATCCCCAGGTCGTGGCAGAGCCTCCGAAAAATCTCCACTTCAAAATCCTTTCTCTGATCGGTCACCACTCGTTCTGGAACCCCACGCTTCAGGATGTAGTGTTCTAGGAAAGCAGCGGCAACGACCCCCGCGGTTTTGCAGGAATGGCCACCGCCACGGGGTATCAGGTGAAGTATTAAACCACCACCAGAATGTATTTGTTTCCCCGATGAGTCGTCAGGAGAGGCTCCTGCAGATCGATGCGCACTAGCTGGTTCACTCGGCTTACCCAGAGTGTGCGGAGGGGGGCGGTGTAGTGAGGAGGCTGCCGCGCCATTCGCTGACAGGCTGGGCAACTCCGCACCCACACGACCACTTCACGAGCCAGTCCTGGCCAGAGGTAATGACGGAGGAGAATTTCCCTAGTGCGGCATTCTCCATCGTGACCTCCCATGGGGTGGTGGTGCATGAGTTGCAGCAGCTGCGATCGGATGGCAGTGGGCACACACACCGGCCAGGCTTCCCTAGATGGCCCTCGCTCCCTCACCGCCCCCTCCTTGAGCTACAACCAGTCGTAGAGGCCCCGCCAGCTTCCCCCGACTGCAGGGAGGTGCTCAGCAAGGGCGTCGCCCATCCGCCCGTAGCTCGGGGTCGCTACACTGAGCATGCCACAGTTGGTCGTGGGTCATACCCGGGAATTTGCACCCAACTTGGGCTTGTACCCCAGCTCAGGCTCCCCTCCCTGCTGCGGTTAACTGGCCCCCACTGCGCCGGCCACTGCACAGACCCCGATCCTCTCTTTCTCCCCTCCTCCCCCCTGTTCTCTGGGCAAAGTATCCTCGCGCCGAAGGCGATACCGTCCTCTGACGAAACACGGGCACAGCTGCTCCGCGGTAGTGAAGGCGCTGATCGGCGGTCGGCGCGACAGCGCATCCGCGTTGGCGTGCACGCCGCTCTCTCCGTATTCTACCCCTAGATTGTATTCCTGGAGCAGAGGGAGCCACTGGGCCATTTGGCCCCGTCGTTCCTTGAAGTTGAGGAGGAACTGCAAAGCATAGTGGTCGGTGTGAATCCGGCAACCCCGCACATGCAGGTAGAGCCAGAACTGCTGACAGGTGAACACCACCGCTCACAGTTCCCGGCAAGTGACCCAGGAATTTAGCTCTGCTCCACTCAACGTGTGGCTGACGTACCCGATGATCTGATCGCCTGCCTCTCTCCTCTGTGATAGCACCGCCCTCAGCCCACACTCGCATGCATCGATGTCCAGGACAAATTCTTCTGAAAAATCCGGAAAAAAATAATTATTATTGCATTTAAAGAGCGCCTTTCACCTGAGGGCCACAAAGCACTGCACAGAGCTGCGGAAAGAACGGCACGTCAACAACAATGGCAGAGAACGGCAAATCAGCAACAACAACTTTTTTGGGGATTTTTTTTTACAAATCCGAGCTGTGGCAAGAACGCCATGTCAACAACAACATCATAACAGTTCAACTGAAAGTCCAACAGCAGCGACAAATTATAGAACATAAAGTCAGCAAAATAATAAATAATTTCTTAAACAAACAAGGAAGGAACACATGTTCCCGAGCAGGTGCGGATCGGAAGAGAGCCAACATCCTACACAGTACCACTGAGCCGCATCAACAGTTCAGACCGGAGGAAGGAATAAATGCTCCCAAGCAGGCACAAGTCGGAAGAGAGCCAACATCTTGGCACGATAACACTGAGCCGCATCAATATTCCTAGCCGGAGGACTTGAAAGCTTTACGGAACAAGTGAGTCTTAAGACGAGATTTGAAGATGCCCAAGGACTTAGCTGAACTAATCTCCAGTGGAAGGGCATTCCAGAGTCTTGGAGCAGCACGCGAGAAGGCTCTGTCACCCATCCAATGAACGTACGACCTGGGCACATGCAGCAAGCCTGTATTGGAGGATCGAGGTTGTCGTGTTGAGGAGGGTGCCTGAAGTAGGTCACGGATGTATGGCGGAGCTGCGCCAGTGAGAGCTTTGTAGGTGGGAAGGAGGATCTCGAATTCAATCCTGTATTTAACAGGTAACCAGTGGAGAGACATTAGTACTGGGGATATGTGATCATGGATGGGTTTGCGAGTGAGGACTCGAGCAGCCGCATTCTGCACACGTTGGAGACGATTAATCAGGTAGGCAGGGGTGCCAGGGAGCAGTGCATTGCTATAATCGATTCGTGAGGAGATGAAGATGTGTATTAGCTTCTCAGCGTCAGCAGGTGACAGGATATTGCACAGTCTGGCTATATTTCTGAGATGAAAATTGGCTACCTTCTTCACCTTGTTGATCTGTGTCTCGAAGGTGAGTGAGGAATCCAGAGTCACACCTAGACTCCAGACTGCCCTAGCAACTTAAATTGTCTGGTAATCAAGCATCAATTGAATAGGTTCAGCCTTTGACAATCGGTGCGAGGTTCCAACAAGCAAAACGTATGTCTTGTCTCCATTTAGTTTTAGAAATATTGAATTGAGCCAGGCCTTTACAGTTAACAGTGAGGATGACATGCAAATACCAGACACATTGATGGATGACTTTGTGTGGATATAGATTTGGATGTCATTGGCATAGCAATGGTAGCTGAGATTGAGGCTGCGCAGCATATGGCCAAGAGGTTGTAAGTAGACGCTGAAGGTGAGTGGGCTGAACACTGAACCCTGAGGAACTCCAGACAAAATAGGATGAGTCTCAGAGTTTTGTCCTCTGAGGCTGACAAACTGCTTCCGGTTGGGCAGGTAGGAGCTCAGCCAATGCAGGGCACAGCCACAGACCCCTATACCCTCAAGTCGCTCAATTAAGATCAGATGGTCAATGGTATCAAGCAAGCACCGGCATGTGGGTAAGGCAATTCTGTAAAGTGTCGGAAGGCTTCTGTATACTGTTCCATCCACTGGAATGGCCGCTTCGTGGAGGTGAGCAGTGTGAGGGGCCAAGTGATGGTGCTGAAGTCTTTCACGAATCGGTGGTAATAGGTGGCGAGCCACAGGAAGGAGCGCACTTCGGCCGCCGTAATGGGCCAGGGCCACACAGCCACAGCTCCCACCTTCCGAGGGTTGGTCCACATTCCTGCATCACTGACCCGATGGCCCAGACACTCCACCTCCCGCTGCACCAAGTAGTATTTCCACAGTTTCAGCTTGAGGTGGGCTCTCCGCAGCCGGGTGAACACCGCTCGAAGGCGGGTCAGGTGCGCGTCCATGTCACATCCAAACACGGTGATGTCGTCGAGGTAGATGAGACACTGCTCCCTTTGCAGCCCTCTCATCACCAACTCCATCAGGCGTTGGAACGTAGCAGGGGCGTTTGACAGGCATTACCTGAAATTTGAACAGGCCCAGGGGTGCAGTGAATGCTGTTTTCGCCTGATTCTCTTCCGCCATGGCAATCTGCCAATATCCGGAGGTGAGGTTGAGGGTGGAGAAGTATTTTGCACCCCGCAGCACGTCGATCGTGTCATCAATTCAAGGTAATGGAAAAGCGTCACCCACAGTGACTGTGTTGAGGCGACGGGAGTCGACACTGAACCAGTGGATCTGTCCTTTTTCTTCACCAGTACGACAGGCGCCACCCACGAGCTTAATGATGGCTGCACAATACCGTCTCATAGCATCTCCACCACGGTTTGGTTCACCTGGGTGCGCTGTGGCACCCCCATGCGGTATGTTTGCAGTTTGATGGGCCGTGCAGCCCTTGTGGGAACCTGGTGCTGCGCCAAATTCATTCTACCCACATCCCCGTGGTGCTGGCTGAAGATGTCCTGATACTCCGTCAGTAGCGCACGGAGTTGTGCTTCTTCCCCCAGTGCCAACGCTCCCCAGTCCACTTGCACTGCCTCCAATAGGGGAATCCGCAGCCCCGGCGGCTCCCCCACTCACGTGCTAGTCTAGGTCCTCCTCCTCCCCCGCCCACACCGTGAACACCACCGCTGCATGGTGGGGGGTGCGCAGCAGGTGGGCGATGGCCACAACGGTCCCCCTCCGCAGCCGGACCGACATGGGGTGCAGATTAAGGGCACGCAGTGCCATGCCCCCACCCCCTGCCCACACCAGTGTTACTGAGCCGATCAAACCACTCCACCGGGCCAACTCGTGGTGTGGAAGTAGCAGGAACTTACCTAGGGTTTCCTCCACCCCATCCCCCATCCACAACATGACGGGTAGCAGAGCCTTTCTCAGCGGCGCGACGATGCTCCGTATGCGTAGGGTGGTAGGTGCCCCCTCCCCTCAGTGCCCACGTGGAGCGACATTACAGAATGGCGTTTCAATGCCGGTCCCCACGTGACGAGTGCAGCACCATGCGGCGCAGACCTCCAACCCCAGGACAGCCAGCAAGTCAGTGCCGAGCACACCCTAATGGCACAGATGGGTTGCCATGTAGAAGGTGTCGGCGCTCACTTGCTCCCACCCGCACCCCCAGCGTTACGGGCCCCTGCAGCTGTAGCCCCAACCCGTCTGCCAAGCGTAGATTCTGGTCCGTCTCCCTCATGTACTGCAGCGGAATTCCCGTGCGGCGACAATGAACATTGCTGAGGAGGGAGAGGGTTGCCCCCATCTCCAAGAGCATCCAGGTTGGAGGGGTTGGCCAGCGCCTGACCCACCCCTCCATCGTTAAGGAGGCCCCCCAGTCCCGGCGATCAGCGTTCTCAGATGCTGCCCTTACCCCGAGCCCCGCCCTGACTTACTCACAGTCCCCCTTGCCGCCTGACAGTCCGGGATATGGTACTCCGTGCCCGTGGTACTCCTGCTTACCAGGGAGCGTTGGGGTTTAACAGCGGGCAATTTCGCCGAACACGGTCCCATTGTCGGCACCTATAGCAGGTTACCGGCGGCAGGTCACCACCCCACTGCCCCGCCGATGGGGCGGAAATACGGCCAGTGCCCGATGTACCCCTGACATTCTACGTGTCGCTCATAGTCCTCCCAGTCCTCGTCGGCGTCGCCCCGATAGGTCATCGACAGTTGTGCCCACTCGCTTCCTGGCCACAGGGGCCCGTAGCCCACCTCTGACGCCATTCTGCGGCGCACCAGTCATGGCTCTGGCCCAGACGATTCATGCGCCGGTGACGTTCACGCTTGCGTTGGTGGCCGCTCATCCTATCTCTCCAGCTCAGGTGTACTGAAACTCTGAAGGTTCGGTTGCGGCTCTGGCCGAGGTACTGGGTAAGGCATGGCCGGGATGGACAACAGGGTGTCGTTGGACACCGTGTCAGCCTCCTCGTCCTCCCTGACTCCCTGCGGGTCCCTCTCGTATAGCACCGCCAGTCTCCCCCCCAGCTGGAGTACCACCTCCTTCCCTTGCAACTCGCTCATAGCAGGGCTCAGGCAAGGGACTTCACTGCAGAACTCTTTATTCACCGCCGCGCACCACCGTGGTTGAAGCCGAGAGCCGTATGCACAGATTCGTCACGCGCTTTCCATTCAACCCCCGAGAGATCCCCTTGCAACCCGTTCCACCCCGTGTTTTATATATTTTCTGGCCCCTGCGCTCTGCGTCACGACCCGACCATCAGTTATTAACCCTGTTCATTACGTAATCGCGTCATGGGGCGCTGTTTTTCGTAAAACACCACATGACTGGACGGAGAGGTTACTGGGCCAGCCCCCCCCCCCCCTTATCCTTTAACTCCACACATTGATCAAGCTATATCTTTGGTGTTTTGTGCCACCAACACTTATCTACCTGTTGTACTATAAAACTGTATACCTCTCTGTATGTTATGGATTCGGGCTGATTTTTATGCGCGAACACTTTTATATACATAAACATATATGCACCCGTGAGGTGGACTGGGTGTACACACACATATGCATTCCACAGTAAGGACTGAACAAATGCATAAACGAAACTAAAGA
The DNA here is from genome assembly GCA_036362905.1 of Mordacia mordax. Classification (NCBI taxonomy): domain Eukaryota; kingdom Metazoa; phylum Chordata; class Hyperoartia; order Petromyzontiformes; family Petromyzontidae; genus Mordacia; species Mordacia mordax. The sequence goes on along the minus strand of JAZEWT010000019.1, from coordinate 13,666,766 downwards.
ATACATTTAAGGCACACATACAGACATAGTATTGTGCATAAATGCAAAGACAGTGTTGAGCCCCCAGGCAGGGTGCCACTTGATGAATCCGATTCAGGTGGCTTCGGAGCAAAGTGCTTCCGTGGACGTGAAATGAAAACCAGTTATAATGCTGATGTGGCTGTTTGTACAAAGACTCATTTACAGAGCGTGGACAGTGAATCATAGCCAAATTACGTGACATGATCTCATCACGGCTGTTGGGGGGGGTAAACTGGAGTGGTGGGTCAGAACGACTATGAGCAGGGCACCCAGAGACATTGGGGGGATATGGAGGGAGATACAGAAAGACACTGAGAGAGACACTGAGGAGGGACAGGAGCAAACACCAGGAAGAGACTGCAAGGAGAAGATGCGACAACAGTAACAGTCTGACTTCCACATTGTGCATGGTACAAGTCAATAGAAAGCTCCTGTGAGGAGATTACTTGGCAAAGCTACATGAGAATACAGGTGGCTTAGCAGTGCAGCTAGTGAATGGCACTGGGGTGGCAAAGCGGCTACAGCAGCGACTGCAGGCAAGCATACCTGCAGTAGCAGCATGTGAAATGGCGGCGGCAACTGCATCAGCAAGGCAGTGCAAGCCAACAGAGTCTGACCCGGGTGTGCAGCATCAGGCGGTGAGCTTGTGCAGGAGAAGTGATGCCCCAGCTTGGAGCAGCACTGCAGAAGCGCCGCCGATAGCACAACGCATCTTGAGTGTGATGCAGCAGAAAGCTATACCCGCCAATTTCAAAAACGGTATGAAACTACAAAGTTGTAACTACAGTACAAGGCAGCATAAGCTTCGACTGCAGGAAGAGAATGCACAAGCAATCAACAGACCAAGCTTGACTCGGGTGAGTGGAACTGGACAGGAAAACACAGTTTAGAGCAGTGACTGCTGGTGTGAATGACCCGCATGGCAGCAGTAGTGGCAGCAAAATCTGAGGCACCCAAGCAGGCAGCCCTGGGGACAATGCTGGAGACACAGAGAGAGGAGAGCTGTGAGATACAGCACAAGGAAACGTAAACAAGGTGAAGCGAGTGGCTGGGGAGAACTGTAATGCCGCTAGCCTTGGCAGCAACTGCGAAACGACCCGACGGACGAGATGAGATGCTAGCGGGATATCTCTGTGAGTGGCAATCAACGGGGTTGGCTACAGCCATCTTATACCATCAGCAGGAGAGTGTGAGTGGAGGGTGACTGCGAACTCCACAGTTCCGGACCAAGACCTCACAAGGTCGTGTAAACGCACGCTCAGATACCTAAATGCATGAGACTGGTGCTCGGTGTGCAGACTTCGGCACAAATACAGTCATACACAATCACACGTGCAGGCGTACGGGTTGTTGGGTGACTCTGCGACAGTCAGTAAAACCTATAGGTAAACGCTAATGTTCATATGTGGTTTAATCGTGTGATCGGACAGTACGCAGGAAGTGATGGAGCATAGCATTTTGATGACGATGCGAGTTGTGAAACCGGGTTACTGGGGTTATTAAATTGACGCCATGTTAACACAACTGCGGTGAAGCCGTAACTCTTCCCTGCACAGCCTGGCCCAATAGAGTTCCCGGGGTGAAGTCACTCCTTGCAATCTCACCAAACCTCTTCCTACATTGATCTCACTACACTGGTAACTCCTGGTCGTACCTGCAGGTGGCTGTGACACTGTATAAAGCAAGGGTTCTCAAACTTTTGAACCTCATGGCTGACTGTGGACTGGTCTCCACGGACTACAAGGTAGTGCTCATGTCTCACTTACGGGTCGTGACCCATCAGTTGAGAAAGGTGGCTATAAATCATATATGTAATATAAAGGCAAGTATGTGTATTATTCAATATAACACCAAATATCAATCCACGCCGTGTAATCCAACTCTTAAATCCATATGTACTATGTAATATAAAACTATTCGCCTACCTGTACAGTATTATGCAAAATGTTGACGAAGCTTCATTATTAATACATTTTAACTGATTAAATATCTTTATCATCAGTTTTCATCGCAGTTTTGTAATTCACAAGCACATCACAACATTACAATGATAAAAACATATTTAACATAAGACTGATTAATGTTAGTTTAATTCGAAGGCGTTCGTGACCAATATTATCAATGATATTCCATTTTTTGGGTCAGGTCACGTAAAAAGTTATAGATTATAAAATAGTATCGTTTAACCCTCCACCACCCGACACGGCCAATCAGCAAGGGGTTGTTAAGACGGAGTTCAAATTACAAAATATCACAGTGTGTACCGTAAACCCACACACACCGACGCTTATTTGAACGCGCAATCACACCATCACCCCTCACAGAAATTGGCTCTCGCTAAAACTCTCATACACCGAGCAAAATTAGTATCTGATGCTAAAAGCCTAAAAACTGAAATTATGCATGTTAAGAAAGCTCTTCAATTGAATGGCTATAGCAATGCACAAATAAAAAGAGCTCTAACTAACAAAAATAGGCCAAACATCATAGACACTGAGGATGATAATGTAATTAAAACAATTAAACTACCATATATTGCCAGAGTAACTGATAAAATAGCTAGAATTCTAGAAAAACAAAAAATTAAAGTAAGATTTGGCACAGTACAAACAATCCCAGGAACACTAACTAATGTTAAAGATAAACTACCCAAACTCTCCATAGAGAGAGTTTACCGCATTAAATGCTCGTGTGGCAAATGCTATATTGGCCAGACGGGTAGAAACATTAGCACACGCCTAAAAGAACACCGGCGATGGACTGGCGTCCCGTCGTCGGGTGTATTCCTGCCTTACGCCCTGTGTTTCCGGGATAGGCTCCGGCTCACCGTGACCCTATATAGGATTAAGCGGTTTCAGATAACGAGACGAGAAAAGAACACCAAAGAAACATTAAAAATTGTCAAACCCAGATATCGGCAGTTGCGGAACACGCTTTCCAAAATAACCACACAATTGACTTTCACAATGTCGACATCTTATGTAAAACTAACCACTATTGGCGAAGACTGATCCGTGAGTCAATTGAAATTGAGAAAAATAAGAACAATTTTAATCGCTCCGATAGCTACAAATTAAGTGCTGCTTGGAAACGCATTATCAATTAACAAACTAACCATCGCACACACATCATTGTCCAACATAATCCCTCGCACAACACCTCATGACCAGGGTTATCAGACATCGTTAGCACCCTTTGTCTGAATAACTCAATTAAACCGAAACACCTGCTTGTACAACTTGTGGAGTTAAGAGTTTACGAACGTACAGTGCGATTACTTGCGTGCCGTGATTCATCGAACTCATCTCATTATCTGAAACCGCTTAATCCTATATAGGGTCACGGTGAAGCCGGAGCCTATCCCGGAAACACAGGGCGTAAGGCAGGAATACACCCGACGACGGGACGCCGGTCCATCGCCGGGCATTGTGGGACAATTTTTAGTCTCCGGACTGTGGGAGGAAACCGGAGTACCCGGCGAAAACCCACGCGGACACGGGGAGAGCATGCAAACTCCACACAGAAAGGCACCGGAGCCGAGAGACTCGAACCCGGGACCTTCTTGCTGTGAGGCGTCAGCGCTAACCACTGCGCCACCGCGCCACCGCGCCGCCCTCATCGAACTCGGATTGTTGATTTACATACTCCCTTGCTGGCGAGCCCCGGTTCACAATACACATTACACACGTGGTGCGTGACTCATTGTGGCACGTGGCTATGCATGCGGTCATCCGGAAGGTGCGAGGGGGGGTGCGAGACGGAGGAATATAAAGACGGAGTTCGTGAGTGGGGGAGTGGCTGTTTGGAGACGGAGTCAGGGTCGGTTGGTCGTGAGGCGGTCAGACGGGGCAGTCATCAGTCGTCAACATGTAGTCTCGCCGCTCGTGTTCGCTATGCCCGGCCCGCGCGCGCTGTTCAATAAAACATCAAAAGACAAGAAGTCTCCGCTCGCTGGCTGAGAGATCGTGGAGTGAACGCTGATCCTCGCCGTGGCCGTTATCGCCGAGCCGCCACGAGTCTGCGGTCCGAGTCGTGGTGCCGCACAACTAATAAACCAGATTGCCCATTGTGTCCCGGGGCGCCTGATCACGTGGGTGGTGACATCACAACCCCTATATAAACCGACCCGGAAGCGGTATGCGGGCCATCCGATTTGCCCGACCAGTTGCTGGCGCGGGTGCCTGATGATGCTGAACGTAGTTGTCAGCGAAACGTCGTACAATACATTTTTTGTAAAATATTGTGGGGTCGCTTTTCAATACACCAGTGTGCTGAGATAGTAAAGGAATTGGCGCGTCTTCTGTTCAACATGACAACCCCTTGCTGATTGGCCGTGTCGGGTGGTGGAGGGTTAAACGACACTATTTTATAATCTATAACTTTTTACGTGACCTGACCCAAAAAATGGATTTCACTGATTAATGTGTAAACCACTCTGAAGTTCAGCACTATGCGAGATAAGGTGTGCCTATGATTTTACTGAAGTCCATTACATGCTGCACGCACTAAAATTAGCCCGAAATTCACATGTACATTGCTGGTGTTAATTATATGATCCTAAATATATAATTCCTAATCCTCAACTTGCAACTAAAAACTACCATACGATTTCATCACTATCCGAAAAGACCCATACTGGCATTAACACATCTATTACAACTCAGCACAGACATAGAGACGGTATTCTCAGGCCCACATTTGGACGGCAGGGTGGCGCAGTGGTAAAAATCTGCTCCTCAGAAAGAAAGTCCTGTTCGAGTTGGTTTGATCACCTCCTCAAGAGTGTTTCTGTCTGGAGTGTATGTGTTCTCTGTCCATTTTCAGCGTAGATTTCTCCAGATCCTTTAGTTTCCTCCTACAACAAAAACACTCCTTAATTAATTAGCAGATAATATATAATATAACATCATATACAGGAAGCAGTGTATGGCGGGTTGGAGTCGGCTAACTGCCTGGACGACTCCCCCCC
>JAZEWT010000019.1:13593498-13606273 GCA_036362905.1 Mordacia mordax | reverse complement strand
GGTTATTTTGTCTGGAACTAGCCTTCGTGAACCCCTGCCGTACCTTCTTGCTAACCCTAACCCTTCATATCCCGTCTCATTTAACTTCAATTTCTTTTCAGAGCAGGAATACCACCCGTTTAGTGTTGGTTAAGCAGTTCGCATTGATTAACTGCCAACATTTTCCCGGCATACATAGGGCCCCATCCTATTGAGACGAAAGGAGGGGTGAACCACAACAATGAAGCATCAGTAAGCCTTACTTGTTAGGGCTGATTAAGTAACCATGAGGGAGGGCAGGCTATTGTCTCTGAGAAATCTGTTGGGGCTAAATAATTGAGTAGATGATGCTGGAAGCCAAGACGCATTTATTGAAGGTCAGAAAGAAATAGAGCTAGATATTTAGTCTAGATGACTTCAGGCCAGATCTAGTGATTGCATTGTTTAACATGTACATAAGGAGAGCATGAATAATTTCATTCATATTATATCAGTATATGTTTTTGCGGATCGATGTATGATCGATAGTTTGATCATGCCTCCAACGTTGAAGGCAAAACGTTGTAAAGGAGAGAGGGGAAACGCTCAACACGGCTAACTTAAAAATCCAGTTGTTGAGAACAATTATTCTCATTTGTTTGAGTAAATCCCTGCTTGGGATGTTTGATCAATTTCTTTTGGAAATGTTTCCAGATTATAAAATTTAAGACTGCTTGTGTAATTAATTGAATCGTATAATTATTCGAATCACCCAAGGGTTAATCAACACATCACTTTATCATAAAAAAAGTAATTTCACTCAAACATCTGCATGTCATCCCAGCCACACACTCTGTAAATGTACAGGGCACAGAGCTACATAAGCAAATCATTTGATGACATGAACGCATGAGATTCTTTGTGTTAATTCCACGTCCTGCGCCGTCGCTCGGCAGGTGTACCTGGAGTGCCACGTGCGCGTGTGCAACATCTCCGATTGGACCTCGCGTTGTCGGCGGGGGTGCGTGCGATCCAAGCGGTCGGTGCGTGACCTCCTCAGTCCAGAGAATCACGCCGATCACAAGGTGGACCTCTCCCAGGGCCCCTTGCTTCTCCGCAAGACGCGGCAAGGTGAGTTGCTTATAGATCGGTCACCGTCTCCGCTATCCTTTGTCTTCAAACTGAGAGCCGTTGTTTCATACCTTTGTATTCCAGCAACTAGGATCGAACATTGGCGGTGACCAACATGTTCTTTAATAAAATGTTATTTAATATCATGAGCTCATCCTTAGAGTTTAAAGCAGCCACACGTCTTACTTTGCCATCTCAGGAATGTTGCCAATCTATGCATGCAATAAAAATATATATTCTTATGTTACTTGACCGCTCTAATTAGCGTATTTCCGCCTGTGCCACATTGCGTTGATGATATTATAACGCTTGGATTGTATTTGGCCACTCGTAACATTTTACCCTTGAATCCCCACAGTATCCGGCTTGAGCAGTTCGGTGATGGGGTTGGTGTATACGCTGGCCGCTGCGCTGACCGTCGCTGCCATCTGCGCGGCCGTGGTGAAGGTGTATGGGGCCCGCTGCAAGGCTGCTCGCTACCAGCTCCTCGTGCCCACTGAGGAATGAATCAGACGCACGCATTCAACACAGAATGGTTGATTTGCGTTTAGCCTCCGCAAGGCTTTCATTTATAATCTCTTAAGCAATACATTTAGATTGTTTTGGTGTAATCGGGAAGAGGAAATTAATTAAATTTGGTTCTACATTTTGTTCCAATGTCAACATATTATTTTAAAGTCTACTGGGAGCAACTTGCATAGCCCAAACATGCGTTTAATATGAATCACATCCTGAAGTAAAATATTCAAACTCTTCACAGACAGCATTGGTGTCATGGCTGTGTAATCAGTTTAACTCCAAGCCACTTGACTGTGAGACTGAGTTGCCACACCCAGTCAAAAAACATACACTTTAAATAAATGGTGTCTATTGTGTACCTTCAGATTTCTATGCCTACAAACTATAGTAATGTAGTGGCAGCGAACAACAATGTCTTCCAACCCTTTAACAATGTGTGCTGAGTGAATGCACCTCCACGTGGTATCAATCGCAGAGCTTGTTTGTCCACTCAAATGTTCGCCATCGCAGAGAATAAAATGTACATCTAACGCCACCACTGCTCAGTCCCAGATATATAGATGGCAAAAACCGCATTGTTCTGTCCTTGATAAGCAGTGCGTCGCAAAGCTAAACAGAGTTAATAATTTGCCTCACGAATTAACACAGCCAGAATATAATGTCCAACACCACTCTTTTGGGCATTAATAAAGAAGCATGAATAACCGGTGGTTTTATGCGCACTTTCAATTGTATGTACTGGGTAAAATTGTAAACAAGAAAATTAAGAACATAACGGATCATCTAATCTCATTGTCAGAACCGCTTATTCCGGTACAGGGTCGCGGTGAGCTGGAGCCTATCCCAGCAGACACAGGGCCCAAGGCAGGGATATACCCGCGATGGAGCGCCAGTCCATTACCGGGCACTGAGGGCAATTTAGTCTGCAAGCCAATTAACTTATGCAGCAGCATGGTTTTGGACTGTAAGAGGAAACCGGAGTGCCCGGCGAAAACCCACGCGGACACGGGGAGAACATGCAAACTCCACACAGAAAGGCACCGGAGCCGAGATTCGAATCCGGGAATTCTTACTGAGGCGACTGCGCTATCCATTGGGCCACCGTGCCGCCCTGAATTACATCTTAAAGGAAGATATTCAAACTCTATACAGATAGTATTAGTCTCATGGCTGTGTAATCCATTTTGAATCCAAGCCACTTGATTATGAGACCGGGTTGCTACACCTGATCAATAAACATACACTTTAAATAAATAACGTCTATTGTGTACATTTAGCTCTGCATGCCTCAAAACTACAGTAATATAGTAGCAGTAAACAAAATCTTGTTAAGCCCTGTAACCATTTGGTGCGGGGTGAATGCTCCTCCACAGCTGTTGTTTGTCCATGCTGTCACATGCTAATGTTAGCCATAGCTAAGAATTCAATTCAGATTCCTTGGTTCACATCTCAACCAACTCCACCACTGCTCAGCCTCACATATATATTCAAACAAAACGCATTGTATTTAAAATCGATTTCAATCTGTAATGTTTCATTGTTTAACGCTTCTGTCCAAATACAATAATATAACGAGTTGTGCCCTTTGTGTGATCAATTGTCATGACATTGTATGTACAATCTTTTGAGAACTGCGTACAATGACTTCACTCGGTACTCCGGTTTCTTCTTACGTTCAAGAGATACACTACCTAAGTTTATTTGCTTGCTGATTAACTTGCCCCGCGATGGACTGGCGTCTTATCCTGAGCATAGCCCTGCCTTGTGCCATGTGCATTGCTCACAGAAGAAGTCGAAGTGGGCACTGCCATTTGTTTACATGCGTGGATGACATATCCTTTCGAGTGGCGTTCAAGCGGCTCTGATTGAACCGACTTGATGCAACGAGAACCGTCTTTATGCAGCAAACCACTGCCCGTCGCCAAGAGAAACTCAGATAGAACCCCCCTATAGTTCGGAGCCATATCTCTCATGCCATCACTTATAGCCTGTGACCTTTGCGTTGTTCTGTCCGTCATAGTTTCCATTCTACTCGCGTGTAAGCAATTCAACAGATGCTTCTATCAGCTGCGACGAATTAAAAGTTACATGCGAGCATCGTCCCTTTGAGTGCATCAATACTGTAGTTATCAGCTGGGCATGTCTAGAGTTCAGTACCGAGACTGCAGAAAAAAAGGTCCCTGTGCAGAGAGACTGCTTCCTGATTACACGGATTCAAAACACCTGACTGCTGATGGATGAGACTCATTCTCTAGGGACACGGTGAAGGTGACGCCTATCCTGACAGACGCAGGTCACAAGGCTTTACCCAACATAGAATGCCAGTCCATTGCATTGCACCAGAGATAATTTTGCTAGCAGGCCCATTACATAGTAGACAGCATGTCGTTGGACTGAAGAAGGAAAAAGGAGTGCCCAGCACAAACATGCAATCTCCACACAGGCACCCGAGGGGTGGAAGACAACCTGGTACTTGCTGTGAGGTGGCAGTGCTAAGGAGATATTGTCTCATCTCATCTCTCATCTCATTGTCTGAAACCGCTTATTCCTATATAGGGTCACGGTGAGCCGGAGCCTATCCCGGAAACACAGGGCGTAAGGCAGGAATACACCCGACGACGGGACGCCAGTCCATCGCCGGAGGAGATATTGTCTGTTATCTATATTGTTACTTCATTTCGGAAACCTATAACTCTGTCAACCTGAGATTAGTAAATGAACAGTCCTAACTGGCTGAGCTACATCTGATCCAGCCATGACCACCCCTTCACTCATCCGCACTGACAAAAGCATGGTAACACAGTGGAATAACCATCAGTCAGCAAAGGGTTAATAAAGGGGTGAATTAACGTATGTGGCACTGCTTGAATTCGTGCAAGTCATTGTCCTGCTGTACACGAGCCAATCTGATGCAGATAGCTGTCTTTTACGGATGAGCGATGTTGTAGTGATGTGATGCCATGACCGAAGGGCACCCAAACGACCTCACCCAGACCCGCTCCAGGCGGATCCCGAATAACCACCAACCCCGACCCCTGCACCCACCACATCAAACCGCAGCAAGACTTCGGTTTAGATTGTCCACCGTTGCCCGCCCCCTTGCGGAATATTAGACCAGGGGGGCCCATTAGAAGGGGACAAATCGCCAACGTTACTCAACAAAGGGATATTGATCACAGGAAGAGGGGGAAGGGTAGTCACAGGGCGGGACCCTGAAGCGCAGCGCGCGCAGAGGTCGCCGCACACACCTCGCGAGATGGAGCCTGTAACGAAGGCAGGCGGGAGGGGCAGTGACTGGGAGGATGAGTTCTGGTAGAGGCCCGCCTAGTTATTCAATCATCCAATGGGTTGATTGAATCAATGGGAGCGAGGTTACGGATGAGGTAATCCCGCAGTGGCGCGGAATAAGGAGGCCAGGTGAGCGGTTTGAATACGTGCAGGGGAGAGGCAGGGAGGCAATCTTGCTGGAACTACACAGATCGGCGGAAGATCGCGGAATTGCGGAGAGGGAGGACTGCAGACGATGGACTGCAGACGGGACATTGCCCCCACGGCGCGGCAAACAGAGCCTTCTATACTCATTGTCAGGAACCTGAGAGCATCGTTGCTCTGTGCAGCGCTTTGTGACCATCGGGTGAAAGGTGCTTTAGAAATTGATATTATTTTAATTGAGGTGACCCGAGTGGCCTCGGCAGTAGCGTGAGTCTGTGTGTGCATCGAGTACCTACGTATTTACGATGAGCCGGCGTCACGGACGAGCATCGAGGGCATGTTTACGTTGAGGCAGAGAGTGAGTGAGCGAGACTAAACGCGTGAGGCTGGGCAGATGTGCGCGCTGCATGAGCACAGGTGGCGATCAGTATTAGAGTGAATGTACGAGTTGCTGGGACTCAGCAGAGTTAGCTAGGCAGTGAGGACGCACCCTGAGAGAGTTGTAATGGTACAGCTGCCGCACAGGAGATCATTTGTTCACGTACGAATGGATCTGACCACTACTCGCGAACTGCGATGGCAATGCGGCACCGAGCAACATTCCGAGGATCCAGGGGTTAATCTAATAGGGCCCAGACTAGTGGCCCGCAACCGCTCGCGCATAGCACGCGTGGTTCAATGAGAGGGGCTTTTCTGTGTTTAGAAAGTGCAAATTTAGCAGGGCAAAGTGGGTTTCATATGCAGGCAATGTGCCTGCTGGAGGAGCAACGACCAGTGGTTTTGTCCATAAGTAACGGTGAACTATCAATTGGCCAAATGTGTTGCTTCCTCAACAGTCAACATCCATCCATTCAATGTCGTGGCTTATCAGGGGTTGGGAAGGTAACAGGCTTAGTAAAGCAGCCCAGACGTACTTTTCCCAAGCAACTTCCTCCAGCTCTTGCCAGAAAATTCCAAGGCGTTCCCAGGCCATGCCCGGTACACCTCCAGAGGGAGGTGCCCAGGAGGCATCCTTATCAGATGCCCGAGCCACCTCAACGAACTCCTCTCAATGCAGAGCAGCAGCGGTTCTACTCTGAGATCTTCCCGAACAACTGAGCTCCTCATCCAATCTCTTGGGAGGAGCCCAAAGATCCTAGAGAGGAACTTCATTTCAGCCACCTGTATCTGTGACCTTACTCTTTCGGTTATTATCCAAAGCTCATGACCATAAGTAAAGGTTGCAATGAAGGCTGACCGATAAATTGAGGACCTTGCCTCCCGATTCAGCTCCCTCATCAGCACGACGGTCTGATACAACGCCTGCATTAATGCAGATGCTGTCCCCATCCGTCTGACAAATTCACGCTCTCTTTTACCCTTACTCGTGAATACGACCCCGATATACTTGAACATCTCTCTTTTTTTTACTTCTCAACTTGGGCCAATTGCTCACTTCCCACCCAGAGGGGGCAAGCCACCTTTTTCTGGGTAAGAGCCATGGCCTCAGATTTGAAGATGCTGACTGACTTTCATCCCCATCGAATCACACTCGACCGTATACCATTCCAGTGCATGTGGGAGATTATAGTCTGATGAAGCAAAGAGGATAACATCTGCAAAAAACAGAGATGCTATCCCGATTTCTGCAAAATGGATACACTGCAGTCCTTGGCTATGCCTTGATATCCTGTCCATGAAAATCATTAACAGACTAGGAGACAAGGTGCATTCTTGGCACAGCCCATCGCCCACTGCAAACGGGTTTGCATTAATGCCAAGGATGCGAACATAGCTTTTGCTTCGGTTGTACACGGAGCGAATTGTACGCAGTAATGGCCCCGGTACCCGGTAGTACCGCAGTACCTCCCACAGAACCCCTCAGGGCACAATCATAATGCTTTGTCAGCTGATTTGGCAAATTCCCAGAATCCCTCAATAATCTGCAAAGAGTATAAAGAGCTGGTCCGTTGTTCCATGGCCACATTCCACGGCCAGAACAATATTTGTATTGTTGCTCCTGAATCTAAGATTTGACAATCCGCTGGATCCTCATTTCCAGGACCCTGGAATAGGCTTTCCCAGGGAGGCTGAGTAGTGTGATTCCTCGGTCGTTGGGACACACCCTCCGGTTCCTCTTTTTGAAAATGGGAACCACCACCGCTGTTTGCCAGTCTTATTGTACTATTCCTGACACCCATGTGAATTTAAAAAGACGTGTCAGCCATGACACCCCTACAACATTCAGGGCCTTCAACATTTTCGGGAAGATTTTGGCCACTCCTGGCACTTGGTCACTGTGTAGTTTCTGAATTACCTCAGTGACTGCCACCAAGGAGATTGTCTCTGACACTTCAGAACACTCCAGCCCTGTCTACTCCTACGAGAGTGCACCTGTTTGATTTAGGAGTTCCTCAAAGTGTTCCTTCCACCTCCCAACGATATCCGCAGTCGAGGTCAGGACCCCCCCTCCTTTGCTAATTACAGCCTGGGCTGTGCCCTGATTTCCCCTATTGAGCCATCAGATGGTGTACCAGAACCTTATTGAAGTTACCTGAAAGTCCTGCTCCATAGCCACTCCGAACCCCTCTCACACCTGGGATTTCACTTCTGCAAGCACAGCAGTAGCAGTCCTACTTGCCTGCCATTAGCTGTCTACTGAATCAGAAGTCCCCCGTGCCACCCAAGCATGGAAGGACTAATTTTTTAGCTTGACAGCTTTCCTCACCACTGGTGTCCACCAGCGGGTCCTTAGGTCATCACCATAACAGGCACCGACCACCTTCTGCCCATAGCTGCTGGCAGCTGCTTCCACGATGGAAGTTTTAAATAGGATCCATTCTGACTCAATACCCTCAGCCTTCTCCGGGAAGTGGGAGAAACTCCTCCAGAGGTGGGAGCTGAAGTCGCTCCAACCAGGGTCCTCCACCAGTCATTCTCAGTAATCTCTAGCTACACGTTTGAACTTAACAGGTCTGTCTTGCATCCTACCCCACATCTGATCCAGCTCACCACCAGGTTGTGATCAGTAGACAGCTCTGCTCCTCTTCTCACTCGAGTGTCCAAAACAGATGGCCTCAGGTCCGATGAAACAACTACAAAGTCGATCATCAATCTTTGGCCCAAGGTGCCGTTGTCTTTTGGTGATGGTTTCAATATGTCGTTGTGTTCCTACCAATGTTTTATTTAGTGATGAATGACGAATCCTGCCATGGTGGCCATTTATGTTGTATTTTTTTGGTGGTTGTCCAATATGTTGTTATCTAGTGGAGAGAGAAAGATGCCACTTAACACGCATAGCGTGTTAAATGTCTAGTGGGGAATTGAAAATCCTGCTGTGGCCGCCAATTATGTTGTGATTTTGTTAGTTTTGATTGTTAAAAAGGGAAGATGTGGTGGGAAATTAATGATGTTATGTCTAGTGGAGGGTACGGAAGTCTTCTGTGATCATCAATTGTTGTGTCTATTGGTGGTTGACGAGTCCTGTTGTTGTCAATTATCTTATGTGTATATTATGGGAATGTACTTCGCAAAACAAGGTAAAATTTGTGACGTGTGTGTATATTGCAGGAAATTACAGTTGTGAAAATGAAGTAATTTGCGTCGTATTCAAAGGCAGGGCGGGGAGGGGGCTCAATTAGACATATGGACACCACCAATTAACAGTTGAGATTCAGATGTCCTTGATAGGCAAAGAGTGTTTAGTCTTCACCAAGAAGTACTGCGTAAAGATAGAGTTGATTATTGAAATACTGAGCGATACTATCATGGGGTTTACTACTATTACCTACTCACCTTGGTTAGATCTCAGGCTTGCCATAAAGTCAGTGTGTGTATACCTTAATACCGACAAAGTGACAGAACGCGTGAGCCTTTATTGCATAAAACACATACAGTTGCGGTATGGATGGAGGCAATGGGTGGAGTGGGTTGTTTGTATGAAATACGAAGGAATGGGGTGTGTTTTACAAGAATGTGTAGTGGTAGTCAATAATGAAAAAGAGGCGTGGACAGATATGGATATATAAATTTAAGGGTGATGAGTTAAAAGGGGTGTGGAGTTGGGGTGTGATGTTATGGGTGATATTAAGGACAAATGGGATGCGAAATAAAATATAGGACGAATATGGAATCATGGGCAGTAAAAAATGGGCGTGTCAAAATGTCAAGTTATGGATTGGACGTGGCAAAATATTAAATTAGGTGGATGTGGTAAAATATTAAGTTATGGATAGGGCGTGGCAAGGATGGAATGATATTGGATTATGAAAGGGACGTGGTAAAATGTGGATTGGGAAACAAACGATTTAAAAGGGACCTTGTGAGTCGGGAAATGGTTAACTACGGTTAGGGATAATAAGACTAATAATGATGAGGGGTAGTCGTGGCTAAGTGTGAATACGAATTCATGAGTGATATTAAATGATGAGATGTGGTTGTGGACAACAATAGAACGATGAATGGTGGGATACAGTATGGGAGCTCAGGAGTAGCGCGAAGCATGCTAACAAATGAGGTGTGGTGGGGGGTTGGAATGTGGGCATGAGGCGTGGGGTGCGGGCTGGCTTGAAGGTGGGGGGAGGGGGGCTTGCCTGTGTGGCAAGGTTTTTCCCAGCGAGTGGAAATTGGTTCGCTCGAGGGCACCACCAAGGGTCAGGTTCCAGCAAGAGCGGTTACACCCAGAACCTCGAAACTGCCGTGTTAGGGACGAGGGGGGACTGACTGTAGTGGTTAGCATGCTATGTGTTGTGGGGAGCGGTTGGTACACTGTGTTGTGGGGAGCGGTTGATACACCAGATGTTGTGGGGAGTGGTTAGCATACCATGTGTTGTGGGGCGCGGTTGGTACACTCTAAGTTGGGGGGAATGGTGAGCATGTATACGTTGAGCATTGCATGGTGAGCGGTGAGCGCTGGAGCGCACAGGGTCAATCACCCCCACGTTTGTGAGCAAGGATGGAGCGTATTAGCATATGGGCGGCCCTCGCTAGGCAGGTAGAACTTGTGGTGCGGATTGAACGTGAATTCATCTAAAAAAAAGGCCCCCGGAAACAAAGTCGGTACACCAGGGTCAAACAACACCCGTGCTGTAAAAAAGAAGGGGCTTTACCCATATTTCTGGCAATAATAGTAAATACTGCAAAAAACAAGCTTTGATCTTATATGCATTGTCCTTGAAACTGATTGGCCTGCATCAGAGACGGCTTTCTTTTTGGCCTTTTCTCAATGCTAGCCAGATGTTGCCAAAGAAAATCAGTCTCAGGACAATGCAATATCAATGCCTTATAGCTTGGGTTGAGCAGTTTATGCAATGGGTACTTTTTTGCCAGTAAGAGTTGTAAAAAAGAAGAGGCTGCAGAGTTAAGGAATAGGGGGGGGGGGGCTTTTACTGGAGAAGGGGGACAAAAGCCACGTGGGAGACGGGTAGCACGGACTGCGGGGACTTTTACTGTAGAGGAGTGACGTTGGTTAGAACTTTCTAGAAAGGGCCGCGGGGATATAAGGAGCGGGGGATTGGAGGAGCAAGGAGAGTCTTGTGGGGGAATTGGAAGGAGGAGGCAGCGTCACGATGTAAAAGCTCGTTGTGTGCCGCTACTCCGGCCGTGCACTGCTGGTTTGAATAAAGCATCGAAAATCAAGAAGTCTCTGCTCATCCGTGCTCGCTGGCTGGTCTATCACGGAGTGAATGCTGATGCTCGCCGTGGTGTTGCCACTGTAAGCCGTCACAAGCCCGGAGTCAAAGCCGTGGCGTCACAGTTGGTGTCAGAAGTAGGGATGCAGACTTAAGTCGGAGACTGCGGCGAGTGGCGGGGGAGAGCGGCGAGGAGTCTAGCTGCGGAGCCAGCGAGTGGGGATGCCAGCAAGCCAGCAGTGAAGCGAGCTGCGTGGGCCGGAGGGAGGGGCGGCAGCGGCAAGAGGGAGCTGCGGGGCAGGGTCGCGGAAGTCCAGCGGCGGCGGCGAGAGGGAGCCATGGGGGAGAGTCGCAGGAGAGTGGCAGCGCGGCTCGGAGTGTAGCGAAGGTGGGAGGAGTTGTTGCTGCGCCAGGCCGGCCTGGCATTGCTCGGCGGGCCATGCGCATGCGCGGAGCACGCGTGGTGCCGGAGGCCACTGGGAGCCGTCTGCGATGGGGAGCTGCCGTTGTGGTGGCGCCTCGTCGGCGCTTGAGCCCGGGGGGGGCCCTTGGGGGTTCCCGGCTCATTGAATCCCGGAGGGAGGTGGCGGCGAAGGTGGGAGGAGTCAGAGCTGCGGCAGGCTCAGTGGGCCACGCCAGGCCGGCCAAGCGTTGCTCTGTGGGCCGCGCACGTGTGCGGGGCGTACATGATGCCAGAGGCCACTGGGAGCCGTCTGCGATGGGGAGCTGCCGTTGTGGTGGCGCCTCGTTGGCGCTGGAGCCAGGGGGGGAGGACTTTGGGGGTTCCCGGCTTGTCGAACCCCGGAGGGAAGTGACGGCGAAGGCGAGAGCTGCGTGGCAGCCATCGGGGCTACGTCGGGTATGTGGTGTGTTGTCCCTCGGTGTGTGTTGTACTTCAGTGTGTGTTGTCCCTCGGTGTGTGTTTTACCGAGTGCCCCACTGGTTTGAGTAAGGCGTCGTTGTGTGTACTGTCGTGTGTTTGCTGGAGAAGGGGGGGTGTGTGTGGGGGGGGGGGGGCGAAGTGCCCCAGCCATGTGAAACTCCGGGAGCGGTGGTGCAGCGGTTAGCGCAGTAGCCGCAGGGGAGCGGTGGCGCAGCAGTTAGCGCAGTAGCCGTGGGGGGGCGGTGGCGCAGCGGGTAGCGCAGTATCCGCGGCGGAGCAGTGGCACAGCGATTTGCACAGTAGCCGTGGGGGAGCGGTGGCACAGCGGGTAGCGCAGTAGCCGCGGGGGAGCGGTGGTGCAGCGGTTAGTGCAGTAGCCGCAGGGTAGCGGTGGCGCAGTGCTTCGCGCAATTGCCACGGGGGAGCTGTGACGCAGCGGGTAGTGCAGTAGCCTTGGGGGAGCGGTGGCGCAGCGGTTTGCGCGCTCTGAATGGGGGGTCTTGATGTGGTGGTGCAACAGGGAGAGGGGGGGGGCTTTTTGCTTAAAAGTAATTACTAACGGGCAATTATGGCCCGAGGGCGGGCCTTGATGCCCGGGGGGGAATTGCAGAGTTATGGAATGGGGGGGGGGGGAACTTTACTGGAGAGGGGGGACAAAAGCCACGTGGGGGGACGGGTAGCATGGACTGCGGGGACTTTTACTGAAAGGGGTGACGTTGGTTAGAACTTTCTGGAAGGGGCCGCGGGGATATAAGGAGCGGGGGGTTGGAGGGGCGAGGAGAGTCTCCTGGGAGACTTGGAAGGAGGCAGCATCACGATGTCAGAGCTCGTTATGTGCCGCTTCTCCAGCCGTGCACTGCTGGTTTGAATAAAGCATCACTGGCTGGTCTATCGCGGAGTGAATGCTGATCCTCGCCGTGGTGTTGCCGCTGTAAGCCGTCACAAGCCTGGAGTCAAAGCCGCGGCGTCACAAGGCACCCCGTGGCGAAGGGGTGATTCTGATGGTAAAGTTCTGCATTGTGCTTTTTTGTGAATCCCCCTCGCACTCCGCATTCACAGCTCCTGGTCCGCCGACACTCGATACTCTTTTCCCACCACAGGACTTGATTCCACACGTATCTTCTCCCAAAATGATGATATTTATTCACTCTGCAGACACAGCACCTTCAAACACACCCACCAACATACGAAGCCGCATCAAAACTCCACAGCCCTGCGGATAGTACAAAACACCTCATTATTA
>JAZEWT010000019.1:13581417-13592998 GCA_036362905.1 Mordacia mordax | reverse complement strand
GCAACAAGAACTGCATTATTGTGTCTTGCAGGCAATGTGGCAGCTGTAACGCTGATTGGCAAAAGTGGCCCATCTCTATAAAATAGTGAAGATCATTGCAGTAAGGTGATGCAAACTATTGCTAACAGCCTTCCTGGTGGAAACGATCTGATGACTGGAGGTGTCAAGGCTGTACTCACTGCTCGTTTTAGTACCATCTAGCAGCAACTACTGAGTCCAGAGCAAGTCGTCCACCTTATCAGATTGCACAATGGTCTACACAGGTGCATGCAGACGCCTCTACCTTCACCTTCATCATGTGTGCATGATGTATACTAGAAACCTACGAATGTGACTTGGCTTGCACAAAGACAAACATCCCCCTTATGGGCTTAACCGACAATAGGGATAAGTGCTATTAACAAGCAACTATAATGCAGAGCAAGGCACACGAGGGGGTGGCTGGCGGCCACCACGATCGGCCGTCTTTGTCTCCGAAGTGCAAATGTTTACACACCACTCCAGGTACCCAATTGAGGTTGAGTCGATCTAACAGAGGCCAATGACCTGTTAATGAAATCGTCAATGGTATTGGCCTTGAGGCGAAATCGCAACTCGGGTCGCCGGGTTCGTATCGCAGCACGCTAACCAATACAGAGACACACGCCTTCATAAACTCAAGGCAGTGATATCGTGAGCAGATGACAAAAAGCTCACTCTTTGTGGATAGCATCGAGACCTCTCCAGCCACTGCGGCCGCACTACGAGAGCTCGGTCCGCCATCAGTCAGACAGCGCCTACCCGCCAAACACGGCTTGCCGATGCATTATTGTTATTGACAAATTCTTCATTGCTCTTTTTGTTTTGTTCTGGGAGGAAACCAGAGAACCCGAAGGAAACACATGCAGAAGAGGGAGAGAAAACACAAATTTTGTTCAGCAAAGCGCCACAGACTGAAATCGAATCGAATCGCCTTAGGCACCTTTCTGTGCGGATTTTGTTTGTTCTCCCTCCATTCGGCATGGGATTTCTCCAGTTACTTTCCACAAATAAAAAAACAAACATTAACTAATTTTCTGATTCCCACTTAATATCTGGACGAAGCGGTGGCACAGTGAGTAGTGCTGCTGCCTCACGCCCCTCTGTACGAACGGTATCAACCATTAATTAATTGGCTGATTCCGTATTAATATCTAGGACACAGTGGCTGGTGGGTTGCCTCTAGCTGTCCACGTGGTTGCCTCCTCCCCAGCTCTCTTTCCTGCAGCACCTCTGGGTGAAAGGTGTTTTATACCTATAATATATTATACATCATTGTTATTGAGGTTGATAAGGGAGATTAAAAATAAATCATCAAAAACCTAAAAGGACCCATATTGTCACGCATATCTTTAAACATACTTCCACCAACTTGTTTGATTTTTCAAACCCTCAGTGTCACCCTAGTTTCTTATATTTAATATCATCTCCACATCTCCAATCTATCTTGTACCTGCCAGTTTCACTTATTCAACATCCACAATATCTCTCATTTTCTTGCCATGGAATCCACTCAACACAATGTCCAGGCTTTGGGTCTATCTCGTGATGATTACTGCAAGTCTCCCACAGCTAGTTTGCCTGCATAAGCTATCCGTCCACTTCAACTCATTCAAAATCGCGCTGCTCACCGGGTCTTTCATCTCCCTCGCTCTGTCTATTCGCCTCCTCTACAACATTGGCTGCCGGCGGTTGCACGCATCAAATTCAAAATCTTGGTTCTTACCCATCGTTATCATCACCCATCTACTAAATTCATTTGCACTCTACTATCTTGCCCAAATATTCTCTGCTCGGAAATTTTTGGTCGAGTGAGGACTCTAGCAGCTGCATTCTGCACACGTTGGAAACGATTTATAAGGTAGGCAGGGATGCCAGGGAGTAGTGCATTGCAATAATATATTCCTTAAGAGATGAAGATGTGTATGAGCTTCTCAGCATCAGAGAATGACAGTATGTTGCTCAGTCTGGCTATATTTCTGAGATGGAAATAGGCTACCTTTGTCACTTTGTTGATGTGTGTCTCGAATGTGAGTGAGGAATCAAGAGTCACTTGAGACTCCGGACTTGCATCTGCCATGGTCTGGTTGTCAAGCATTTGCAGTGTGGGGTTCCGACAAGCAAACTTCTGTTTTGTCACCATTTATTTTCTGGAAATTTAAATTGAGCCAGGCCTTCACAGTTGACAGCGAAGACGACATGCAAATACCAGACGCATTGATGGATGGCTTTGTGTGGATATAGATTTGGATGTCATCGGCATAGCATTGGTAGCTAAGATTAAGGCTGCACCGAGTATGCCCATGTGCTTGTATGTAGATACTAAAGAGGAGTGGTCCGAGAACTCAACCCTGAGAAACTCCAAACAAACAGGATGGTTGTCTTGGTTACGTCCTGCTTCTGGTCAGAGAGGTAGGAGCTCAGCAAGTGCAGGGCACAGCCAGATACCCCTATCACCTCCAATCGCTCAAGTAAGGTAGGGTGGTCAACGGTATCAGGTCCAGGAGGACAAGTATTCATCTTGTCCTCTTGGACCTGAACGCTGCCTTTAGTCACTCACCTCATTTATGAAAAGAGCCAAATATATACAACAATTATTTACAGGTCGAAATAACCAGTAATATTTCTTTACTTATTTATTTATGTGTATTTATTCATGGCAATGTTTACTTGTGAGATGATGTCAGTCGCCCTGGATAAAGGCGTTATTGACAGCGCAAGATAATGTACTAACCATACAATATTTAAAAATCTTTAGAGGTGATAATAAAAGATTCTTCTTAATGGGCACATTTGCGAATCGTCTAGTTATCATGGCCACACCCGAGGAGAATCGTGACTCACAGCGTGAACCCTTAATTGATGAATTACATTTTCATTACAATGTTCACATGATGAACATGAGAAAAACGTACCTTTTGAGCAGATGACTGAAGCATCTTCACTATGATGACAGTTGTGAGTTCCAAAAGGAAGGTGGGAGCACTGAGAGAGACGAGTCTCAGAGCCATTGCACTGAACTTCGTCCATCCAGATTTGACCACTGCCCATTCCAAAGTGTGCCCTTTTTGGTGCAGATTGGGCAGAGCCACAGTCCAGCTGCTGGCACACGATCTGGGCGTGGGCTAGCGTCCATACATCATCACACACCGTGCCCCATGATCCGTTGTGAAACACCTCTACCCGGCCTTGGCAAGCATCTCCTTCAGCCAGCCGGATTGGAAAATCTGAACCAAAAAACATGTATGGAATAAAATAATGTCAGCGAGTGTAACGATGCAGGTTCTGATGTAGGTTTTCACGGCTCGATGCATGATGATTGCTTCCTTTGCGACGTTTCACATCCCACTTTCTAAGTATCCTCAGGTGTTATGTTGGTGAATTATCTATGTGACTGCAATTTATATGATGAGTGCTTCGAAAAGCTCCCCTCTCGGGACAGCCGCGTCGTTTGCTTCCTCCCCTTTCTTCGCGATGTTTCACCTCACACGTTAGAGGCATCCTCAGGCATAGTGTGCGTGTGTCATGTTTGTTGCTCCTATATATATGGGTACTATGTATGTGTCGAGCCATTTCTGCTGTATGGGGTCTGCACCCTGAATCACATTAACACTAATCTCCTTGCTCTATTCACAACCCGGAATTGCAATTACCCCTTCCTGCTTTATCTGTGACTAATCCCCTAATTTGCATCTCATAAAAGAAACTCCCAAACCCCTAATGGTCCCCCTGACTTCAATGACTGGCCTCCAGGTTTGGCTGAGCTATATCCTCAGTAGTGCATAGAAATAGAGCTCTGGTGTGTGGATATCGGAGGGGGACCACCAGGGGTATGGGAGTTTCCTTCGTGAGATGCAAATTAGGAGATTAGTCACTGATAAAGCAGGAAGGGGTTATTGCAATTCCGGGTTGTAAATAGAGCAAGGAGATTAGTGTTAATGTGATTCAGGGTGCAGACCCCATACAGCAGAAATGACTCGACACATACATAGTACCCACATATATATATATAGGAGCAACAAACACTGCACACGCACACTGCGCCTGAGGATGTCTCTAACGCGTGAGGCGAAACGTCGCGACGAGAGGAGAGGAAGCAAACGACGCGGCTGTCCTGAAAGAGCAGCTTTTCGAAGCAATCATCATGCATCGAGCCATGAAAACCTACATTATTACATTGCTATTTATATGCCAAGTCATTCTCTCCTGCTGCGCACTTCCTCTCATTCCACGTTATTCTTTTCCAGGGACAAAGGAAGCAGGGTCCATATAAAAGGGTTCCCTTGTCTGGCTCGCATATCACCATTGAATTGAACTTAATCCGGTCCCACCCCTGATTTACCAACTAATTGGAATTAGTATTTCATGCATGCATGTTGAGTTATTTAAGTCCACAGTGGATGTTCTCTCCTAACATGTTCTGTAGTCCAGTATTTTAGGGTTGTTTACTGTTGATAAAAAAAAAACTTACTGCCAGGCTTGGATGAGCTTTATTCTAATTTTTTATTTGTGGTTCATGTCTTTTTTTTTCTCCATTTTGTGAATCTTCATTGCTTCACAGATTAATGTTGGGCTTTTATACCAGAGCTCAGCCAGTACACGTTTATTTTAAAAATTGATTGTGTAAATGTTATTGTTGCTGTCGTTGTTGTTTACATGCCATTCTCTCTACAGCTCTGTGCAGCGCTTTGTGACCCTCGGGTGAAAAGCGCTCTAGAAATGCAATTATTATTATTTTCTGTCTACACTGGGATGCCGTTGTCAATTTATCCATATACAGCAAGCGCACTGCCGCCTCTTGTTCTCTCTTCTTCGTGGCTATTTTTCTGCCTGTTTGCCCGATGTACACTACTTCCCAGTTGCTCCAAGGAATGTCAAATATATATATGCCTTTTGTCTGTAAAGGCAGGCGAACTTTGGGTGATTTAAGGACGTTCTGTATCTTCCTATGGATTATGAACATGTTTTTTTTAAATCTTGTATTTCCCTAGATATTTACTGATTAATATGCGAGCAAGACAGTGTAATCTTTCAAATGAACCCCCCCCCCCTCTTTCCATTGTCCCTGGAAGTGAGTGACTGGAAGAGAGAATGACTTCACATATAAATAGTAGTCACACAAACAACAACAACCGCCATTCGCCACTAAGTGGTGGTGACGTCACCATAGCGCCTGTGCCAGGCCACAGATGACTCACATAACACCCGAGAATACCTCCAACGTGGAAGGCGAAACATCGCGAAGAAAAGAGGAAGGACAATCGACATGACTATCCCGAAAGAGTAGCTTTTGGAAGAAATTATGATGTAGGTTCGCCCTTTCGGTGTTATTTAACCGATAAAGAAGCATTAAAGGGAAAACAGATCACTTATCACTGCCTGTGGTGGGTTCGACTTGATATGGTGAAGTTGAACATTTGAAAGATATTAACAAACACAGAATTAACGTTAAAGAAAAAAATGCAGATACGATGCACAGGAATAAGACCTCATTCACATGTTCCCAGAAAGCCTGATCTACAGTTTTATTATTTTTCTCTTGTCCCACGCATTATCCTGCATGGAGTTATTTCTTGGTTATGGGACAGAGGATCAACTCTGGCACAGCAGTGCAACGCCTCCATGTTTGAAATGGTTCGTGGAAGCAGATTTCTTTGGCAGCTGATCTGGGAAATCTCTAGGCTTTTGCCAGCTGCGCAGGGTAGAGTCCTGTCTCCATCTTAGTGTGTTTACCCCCTTGGTAGGTTTTGTATTTTGTGCCTCCGAGGTGACGAAGCAGGGCCATCAGTAACTCTATATATGTATTTTCCAGAAAGTGATGGAGTATATTTACCGCTTGTTGTAGATACTGTCGACAATGAAGATTGGGACACTAAAAGAGAGACAAACGCATTCAAGGTTATCAACAGGTGCAAGTTATAAATCATGTTTACTCTGTGCTTGAAAGCAAACTGTGAAAGGCTGCATAATTAGATTTTAGGCTCCAGTTTGGTTAAACCTCACTTAGGTAGTTGTCGGCATTCCATAAGTGGTGCGTGTATGACGTGTTCTGGTTCGTGTCAGAAAAACACGATGATGACGATAAGAGCTCTCACCCGTGGTACTTGTAGTACCACTTGTGGTACCACGGGTGGTACTTGTGGTACCACGAGTGAGAGTCCCGACAGCAAACATTTTGTTTTGGACACACAAACAGAAATAACGTGATCAGTGTAACATTTCAATGTTAATGTTGATATATAGAGCAAAGAACCACTTGCTATTAATGTATGATTTATTCAAATTTCATAGGATGCATTATCCTAACATGGTACGTTATGAGTATGAAGGTGGTATTTTGTATCACTACAGTTTGTGTGCGTGGGTTGTGTTAACTTTTCAGTGTGCTTGATACATCCAAGGCAGAGTAAGTCCCGACTTGTGTACGTTGAGATTTACTATGAATCAAATAGCACTAACACACACGTATTGGTGCTATTTGATTCAAAGATAATTCTATTAAAGAAAACCTCTTGTCTCATTGTATGGTTAGAATTAATTAAGATTAATTGAAAACAATTATTCCAATAATGCTTTCTTCTGCATCGGGAGGCCTGTGGACCGCTGGCGACATCTGGTGGCCTACAATTCGGCCCTTAATGTGCGACCCCCGACAACAAACGAGACAACACCTTGTCACAATCTACAATGAATGCTTTACATTGGTTAAATGGGTTTTAATAATTCAGCCATTATTGTTTCATTGTACATGCATTTTTCTTTTTAAATAAGGGCGCTGCTCAATGATATAATTGCAACAAGGACTTCATTATTGTTTCTTGCCGATAATATGGCTATCATGCTGATTGGCGAAAGTGGCCCACGTCTTTAAAATTGGAAAGATCACTGCCCTACGGTGATGCAAACAACTTCCAGCAGCCTTCCTGGCGGAAACCATCCTATGACTGGAGATGTCGAGGCTGCATTCACTGCTAGTGTTCGTAACCTTCTAGCAGCAACTATAGTGTCCAGAGTAATTCGTCCACCTTATCAGATTGCACAATGGTCTCCACAGCTTCATGCAGACGCCTCTACCTTCACCTTCATCATGTATGAGTGCTCTATACGGGAAACCCACGAAAATGACATGGTGTGCACAAAGACAAACATCCCCCATATGGGCTTAACCGACGATAGGGATAAGTGCTATTAACAAGCAACTATAATGCAGAGCAAGGCACATGAGGGGGTGTGTGGCAAGCACCACGACCGGCCGTCTTTGTCTCCGAAGTGCTAATGTTTACACACCACACTAGACTTAGTTGACCTAACAAAGGCCAATGACCTGTTCATGAAATCGTCAACGGTATTAGCCTTGAGCCGAAATCGTATCTAGGGTTGTCGGGATCGTATTGCAGCACACTAACTACTACAGAGACACGCACGCCTTCAAAAAATCAGGGCAGTGACATCGTGAGCAGATGACAAAAAGCCCCGTCTTTGTGAATAGCGTCGAGACCTCTCCAGCCACTGCGGCCGCGCTACGAGAGCTTGGTCCGCCATCAGTCAGACAGCGCCTACCCGCCAAACACGGCTTGTTTATGCATTATCGTTCTTGACAATTTTTTCAGTGTTCTTTTGTTTAAATTTTGTGCTGGGAGGAATCCAGAGAACTCGGAGGAAACACATGCAGAAGAGGGAGGGAAAACACAAACTCCGTTCAGCAAAGCGCCCAAGGCTGTAATTGAACCGCCTTGGGCACCATTTTGAATGAAATTTGTGTGTTTCCCTCCATTTGGCATGGGATTTCTAGGGTTACTTTCCTCCAACTAACAAAACAACCATAAATTTACTATCTGATTCCCACTTAATATCTGGACGACGCGGTGGCACAGTGAGTAGCGCTGCTGCCTCATGCCTCTCTGTACGAATGGCATCAACCATTATTTAATTGGTGATTCCGTAATTAAATCTAGGACACAGTAGCTGGTGGATTGGTGCTGGCTGTCCACGTGGCTGCCTCCTCCGCAGCTCTCTTTCCTGCAGCACCTCAGGGTTAAAGGTGCTATATACCTGTGGTGTTCAGCGGGAAAGCCTCCAAGGGAGTCGACCTCAGTTGTAATCCCCCCAGACACCCGTGGGTCCGACTTGCTCGTGTAGCCATGTGGCGAGTGCGGCCATGTGGCGTGTGCGGAAATGTGGCGTGTGCGGCCATGTGGCGTGTGCGGCCATGTGGCGCGGGCTGCCAGGGGTTCTTCAGCGGCGGCATAGCGGTTCACCGTCACTCAGCGATACACTCACCCAGTCAACGACAAGAGACCAGCAACGATAGATGATGCAGAGTCCTTCAGGATGTTTTCAATGCTTTAATTCTCCTCAGCATCACATGACTGGGTAAGCAGCCAACAACAGTCTGCTACCGTCCCCCACACATGAGCGCTCCCCCTACATCTTCACGCAGCCTCCTCCAACACTTCCCAGGCGAGAGTCGCCCCGTAGCCCTCCTCCCACTGGCTTATATCCACTTACGCACCTCTTTTACTGCCACCCCTGGTTACTCATCAGTCGCCCAGCGTGGGTGGCAAACACATTACCTCATCGACCCGAATCGCACCCTGTGACTCACTGGCCACTTGCATGGACACGGGAGAGGGGGGGAAGCTCACCGCACTCCTCTCCTGCACGTGGCCTGGTACGGTCGATATTAGGCACCACAGTTCCCCCCCGGGCGAAGAAAGTTCCCTCGGAGCTTTCGCCGCCGACGCGCTAAGACTCACGCCATCCTACCGACTCCCTTCTCACAGAGCGCGCTCACTGCTTTGCCACCACTCTCCCCACACATACACACACACAGCACGCTAACCATTGCGTCACATCTCCCGGGGTTTCACATAGCCTTGGGGCACTCTTGGCTCCCCCCCACACACCCCTCCTCCCACAGTCTCCCTGCCGGTGCCTACTATGGTACTGCCTCAATTTTCCAACTGGGGAACACACAACATTACACACAATGACGTCTTACATAAACCAGTGGGGTACTCGGTCTAACCCACACTGAGGGACAACACAATATCACGACAACACACACTGAAGAAGAACACACACTGTGGAACAACACACACTGAAGAACAACACACACCGAGGAACAACAATCTGCACACTTGCCACCAGCTCCGATGGTTACCACGCAGCTCCCGCCTGCGCCGCCACTCCTTTCTAGGGTTCGATGAGCCGGGAACTCTCGACAAGAGAGCCACCCCCCAGCTCCATGTGGGCCTTGCTCATTGCATTTGTTTTCGCCTGCGGCCGTCGCCGCAGCCCGGACCGCTTCATGGCCTGCCCACCGAGGTGCGCCGCCCACAGCTCCTCCTCTGCAGCTGGGCGCAATCGGCTCCACCCTGCAGCTGGGTGGCATTGACTCCACCCCGCAGCTGGGCGGCATCAGCTCTGCCCCCCCCATAAACAGGGCGGGGCACCGCGCACGCTAAGTGCACGTGTGCAGCTTGCTGAGCCATGCCAGGCCAGCCTGGTGCGGCTCGCTGAGCCTGCTAGAGCTCCGACTCCTCTCGCTGGCCGAGCTCCCTCCGGTCCGCACTGCACCGCCAGTAGTCAGATCCCGCTCGCTGCTGGTGGACTCCTCAGCCAACTCTCTCTCAAGATGTCTCACGCCAGTGTAGGTGTCGCCGTCACTGTCGCCGCAGTCTCTGTGGTGGAGTCGCTCTCTCGCCCTCTTCTCGCCTCCGCTGCACTCCGAGTTGCACCGCTGCTGGACTCCTGTGACTCTTCTCGCCTCTGCTGCACTTGCGCCACTTCTGCTCTCCTGCGACTTCCTCGAACCCACGCCACACCGCCAGCAGCGGCGCGCAGACACTTATGCTGCATGAGTCCACAGCCGCCTCACGCCGTAGTCAGACCCAACTTGCTGCAGTCTCCGACGTGATTCCGCATCCCAAATTCTGACACCAAACTGTGGTGTTTCAGTGGGGAACCCTCCAAGGGAGTCGACCTCAGTCGTAATCGCCGCCAGACACCCGTGAGACTGACTTGCTCATATGGCCATGTGGCGCGTGCGGCCATGTGCCAGGAGTTCTTCAGCGGTGGCATAGCGGTTCACTTTCACTCAGTGATGCAATCACCCAGTCAGCGACAAGAGACTAGTGACGATAGATGATGCAGAGACCTTCAAGATGTTTTCAATGCTTTAATTCTCCTCAGCAGCACACAACTAGGTTAGCAGCCCACAACGGCCTGCTACCCTCCCCCACACATCAGTGCTCCCCCTACATCTTCACGCAGCCTCCACTAACACTTCCCAGGCGAGAGTCTCTCCCTAGTCCTCCTCACACTGGCTAATATCCACTTACCCACCGCTTTTACTGCCACCCCTAGTTACTCATCAGCCGCCCAGCGTGGGTGGCAAACACATTACCTCATCTGCCCGAACCGCACTCTGTGACTCACTGGCCGCTTGCATGGACACAGGGGAGGGGGGGAGGAAGCCTAATGCACTCACCACCTGCATGTGGCCTGGCACGGACGAGGCTAGGCACCACATACCTACAATACATTATACATCATTAAAAACTTAAAGCACCCATACTGTCACGCAAATCATTAAAAATGACTGCCTCCTTGTTTGATTTTTCAGATCCTCGACATCATCTTAGACTAGTCTCTTTCATATCATCTCTACATCTGCAATCTCGTACACGCCAGTTTCACTCATTCAACATCTACAAAATCCGTCCTTTTCTTGCCATAGAATCCACTCAATTCTTGGTCCAAGCTTTGGTTTTATCTTAAATCGATTACTGCAAATCTCTCCTAGCTAATCTGCCTGCATAAGCTATCCGTCTACCTCAACTCATTCAAAATCACGCTGCTCGCCTGGTCTTTTCTTTCCCTCACTTTTCCCATTCGCATTCTCTAATTCGCTCTCTACACTGACTGCAGCACGCATCAAATTCAAAATCGTGGTTTTTCCCCATCGTTGTCATCATCTACCTACTTCATTCTGTTTCCGCTCGACTATCTCCCCCAAACTCCCTCTCACTCTCTCTGCTCAGCAACTTCTGGTCGATTGGTCGCACCACACTTTCCATCTCCAGGTTCCAAGGCTCGCTTCTTCGCTACTCTGACCAAATCATGGTGGAATGAAATCTCAATAGAAATCACAACCACAAAGGCAAATATACACAACGATTGTTTGCAGGTCTGCATAACCAGTAATATTTCTTTTTTTTTACTGTGTATTTATTCATGGAAATGTGTACTTGTGTGATAATGTCAGTCGCCCTCGATAAGAACGTCTGCTAAATAATAAGTAAAAGTAACAAATCATTCTCGTAAAATAATGCACTGACCATAAAGACAAATATAACAAAAAAATAAAGATGATAACATAAGATTCTTCCAAATGGGCACATTTGCGAACCGTCCAGTTATCATGGCAACCCCCGAGTAGAATTGTAACTCAGAGTGTGAACCTTACTTCATAAAATATATTTTCATTAGGGCGGCACGGTTGCCCAGTGGTTAGCGCTGACGCCTCACAGCAAGAAGGTCCCGGGTTTGAATCTCTCGG